>JAVYIG010012613.1:0-52489 GCA_035222895.1 Strongylocentrotus droebachiensis
GGGCACCTTCAAAGGGAAACATCAACAAAATTAACCTACACCATTTTTAGACATTGGTATATACCCCTACATCTATATGATTGTAATTACACTGCCAGGGATGATATAGTACAATATACTGCTTAATTAAGAACATACTTTGCAGTTGGGTGTGATGGTCTGAATATTAATTTTCGAGCGAGCGAAGCGAGCGAGCATAAATTTTAAGATTTGTGAGGTCCCAGTGCGAAAAATTACATCACGTATAAGATGACAACAACAAAAACCCTGATGAGTATAATTAAGCACAGTCTTATGAAGAAAGACTGAAAAGTTCTTTTGTAAGCAACATAATTATAACATCTATAAATGCGAGCGAGCGCAGCGAGTTAGATCTAGGGAAAATTAAAGAAAAAGGGGCTCTAAGTCGCCTTGAATTAGGGGGGGAAAGTTATGGAGAAAGGAAAAGTAGGCACTTATCAAAAGGGAAAAGGACAGTTATTAGAAAAGCAAAGGTGCTCAACTGCCCCCCCCCCCCCCATCATTACGCCAGTGCAAAGGTATTGACTCTTCTCTACACGGGGCCTCCATTTAACGTCCCCATCCGAAGGACGGAGCCTGCGCAGGGGCGTCGCTAGACCTTTTTCAGTGGGGGGGTGTAGAGGCCAACGATAACCGACAAAATTAGCGACCAATTACCGACAAAATTAAATGTCCTATAAGCCCGGGGCCGAAGGCTAAATTGTTTTTCCTATGGACTATCTATAGTACTTGCATAATATGCGCAAATGCTCATTTTCCTCGACGACATAAATATACGAATTATTTCGTAAACTTAGTCAGCATCATAGCTGATATATTTTAATGCAGGCGCGGAGCTAGGATCTTATTCTACGGAGGGCGGTAGTGAGCAAGCGAATCACTTAAAGAGCGCTCATTAGGGGGTGTGGGTGATAGGCCTCTAAATTATTAGGAAAAGAAGACGATTTATTGTACCTTTCTCGACTGTTAATCCTTGTCTAAATGAAGTCCCCCCCCCCCCCCTCTCGCGCGAAGCGCGAAAGCTTTGACGTTTCATTAAATTATTTTGAAAAGAAGACGATTTGCTGTACCGTTCTCTACTGTTAATCCTTGTCTGAATTCAGTTTCTCTCCCACCCGCGCGAAGCGCGGAAGTTTTGGAGTTTCATTAAATTATTAGAGAAAGTAGACGATTCGTTGAACCTTGCTCGACTCTAAATCCTTGTCTGAAAGAAGCTTCCCCCTCCGCGCAAAGCGCGAAAATTTTGAAGTTTCATTAAATTATTAGAGAAAGAAGACGATTCGTTGTACCGTTCTCGACTCGTCTAAATGAAGTTTTCTCCCTTCGCGCGAAGCGCGGATTTTTTTTTTGGCGTTTCATCACAATATAGAGAAAGGAAGACGATTCGTCGTATCGTTTTCGACTCTTATTACTCCCTATTCATCTGAATTCAGTTTCCCCCTGTTCTCGACTCGTCTACATGAAGTTTTCTCCCTTCGCGCGAAGCGCGGATTATTTTTTGGGCGTTTCATCACAATATAGAGAAAGGAAGACGATTCGTCGTACAGTTTTCGACTCTTATTACTCCCTACTCATCTGAATTCAGTTACCCCCTCTCGCGCGAAGCGCGGAAGCTTTGACGTTTCATTAAATTATTAGAGAAAGTATACGATTCGTTTGTACCGTTTTCGACTCTTAATAAGCCCTATTTGGTGTACTGTTTTCGACTCTTAATTCTTATTTGAATTCAGTTGTCCCCCTTCCGCGCGAAGCGCGGAGGTTTTGACGTTTCCTTAAATTATAGAGAAAGTAGACGATTCGTTGAACCGTGCTCGACTCTTAATCCTAGTCTGAATAAAGCTTCCCCCTCCCGCGCGAAGCGCGGAAGTTTTGACGTTTCATTAAATTATTAGAGAAAGAAGACGATTCGTTGTACCGTTTTCGACTCTTAATAAGCCCTAATTGTCTGAATTCAGTTTCCCCCTTTAGCGCGAAGCTTTGACGTTTCCTTAAAATATTAGAGAAAGAAGACGATTCGTTGTACCGTTCTCGACTTGTCTAAATGAAGTTTTCCCCTTCGGCGCGAAGCGCGGATTTTTTTTTGGGCGTTTCATCACAATATAGAGAAAGGAAGACGATTCGTCGTACCGTTGTTGACTCTTAAACCTCTGATTTCTTTAGCTGATATTATAGGAATGTGAAACTTCGAGAAAAATACAAGTATTGTAGTTGTAGTCACTCTCGAAGTCGTCACAGCGGATAAAAAGTCACAGTTCGTAGGGAAAAAAAACTTGTCGGCCGACCGACAATATACATCTCAACGACTTCAAACTTCTGCATTGATATAGTATACGAGGAGCGAGCAAGAATACCGACACAGCTGACCCGACACAGCAACATATTTACCCGTGTCTTTCTTGCTCCTCGACGAGACGACTCCACCCAACAACCCCCTTCTCTCTTTTACTCCCACTCCTCCTTTCTCAGACTCTTACCTCTCCTCTCTCTCCTCTCTTTCACCCCCGTTTCTTTTGTTTCCCTTTTACTCTTTTTTCTTCTTTTTTCCTCCTTTTCTTTCTTTTCCTTTCTTTCCTCTCCTCCCTCTTTTTTCTTTTTTCTCTTTCTTTCTTCTCTTTTCTTTCCTTTCTTTTCCTTTCGTTCCTTTCTTTCCTTTCTTTTTCCTTTCTTTCTTCTCTTTTCCTTTTCTTTTTTCTTTTCTTTCCCTTTCCCTCTCTTTTTTCCCTCCCCCTTTTCTCTTTTTTTACCGACGGCAGCGCAATTTTACCGACAATATCCTGACAGGTGGGGGGGGGGGTGTCGCACCCCCCACACCCCCCCTTTGGCGACGCCCCTGAGCCTGCGTCTATGTCACAAGGGGAGGGACACGTTAACACACAACGGAACGCAGGCTTCAGTCATCCGCCTGGGTGGGATACGAAGCCGAGATCTTTGGTTCGACAGTCAGACGCTTGACTGAGCCAGCCCGCCTCGCCAAGTGTAAATATCTCTAATTTATTCCCATCATAAGCATTGCGCTGGGCCCTAGAGTAGATTTGTTATAAGTCTTTGCAATCGGTTTGCTCATTGTCTCTCCTTTTATTTTTTCAACTTGTCAAGTACTTTTTCTTCAATGAAGAAATCACTTGAACGAGCTAGGCCTATGCATAGAATTTCAAGAAACCAATTTAGGTTCATTCATCATCTTATCGTAATGCCTAGAGCAATTTTGTAGGCATTATATAAAGTGTGATTGAAAGAAGCACTCGATGATTGGCGATGCGCAAAGCCCTTCTTTGAATTTCTCTCGAGGGGATCTCCTGAAAGTCACTTCCACTCACTATCAAGAGTTGATATATTAACAATTGAAACAATTGAAATGACAAAATCGTTCAGGAAAGCAACTATTAAGGTCATTTCAACATCTGATTGTACTGCCTATAGAAATTTAGTTTGCAATGAAAGTAATTGCAGCGGAAGTCTCATCATGACTACTGATACTCCGAGTCTTTTAATTTGCCCTAGAGTGCATTTATTGAAAATCTTAGCAATTGTTGTTCGACTCTACTTAATGGTTTATTACGTAATGACGAAAATCACTGAAGTTTTATAAAGAGGATTTTTTTTTTAAAGTAGTTTTTAATGGTACTCAAAAAACAAAACTTAAAAAGTTATCAGACTTCCAACCATTCTATTCACTGTGCTGAAATTGAGTTTGATACAAATTTCTATCATCTTTAATTGCATCCTTTTATGCAAGGGTCCCGACTACTCTACAAGTATTCTCTTTTATTCTCTTGTCAATGGACTTGGAGTGCCTGATACTATAAATGCATAGTTAGCTCAATATGTTTTCAATTTCCAATGTCGCATAAAAGAATTAATAATGAAAACATACTATTTCAGCTAAGTATGAAGCATCCAATTGCTACCATATTAATATTTATTTTTAATGGTGCCGAATTTTACGATTCTAGGATTAGTGTGGGGTAGTACTAATTAATTTGTTATAAAAACAAAAATGAAAATGATAAACATAATAATAGTATTAGCAATAATCAAAATAATAATCATAATAATCATAATAAATAAATTATGGTTAATACTTAAGTTTTGCAGCTGGGATTTAAGTTGGGGTGGGGGGGGGGGGGGCTTGGGCTGCTTGTATCCCGAAACTTTAAATCCGCATCAAAAGTGAATAAGCTGACGCAATGCTGTTTGAAAAGTGATATCGCGCTTTGCTTATCAAGATGATGTATCATTTATACCGTGTTTTTTATATTAGTTTTTCCTTTCATTTGAACATTTTTTCTGATTTATATCGAATTGTACAGTAATTGTTTGGAAAGTGTTTTGCACGCTTTTAATTTTTTTTCAAATGTTCATGGTGTGTGGGGATTTGGATCTACAAACCCTGCAGTTCCTTTAAGTATTTAGAACTATTTTTAGATTGTTTCAAACCTATGTAATCTGACGTGACACAATTCAAGTCTAGGATGACACTGACACGAATAATTTATTATTTCAATCAAGTATTATTTATTGAGTGAACGATCGTGCGTATGTATTCGTCTTATGCAAAACTTAACAACAAGTCTAAAGGTGTTTTTAGAGTGCTTTTCTCTCTCCAAGTGATATGAAGACTTTCTAGTTATTTCAAATTCTCTTTATGAGTCGGCTCCGCTTCCATACTTTTTCCACGGAATAATTCCTTTTCTCCAAAATGTATACTGTCTCGTTTCTATACTGTATTATTGCAACATTAATAATAATAATAATAATACTCAGTTTTTATATAGCGCAAATTACAATTAAATCTCTAAGCGCTATGGAACTAGAAAAAAATCAATAAGTTAGTACAGAAGAAATGAAATGATAAGAACATAATAGCATGATGAATATAAAAACGGGAAACCACATGTACATGTATAATACATTGTATTGTATAAAGAATAGTACACAATTACGTTTGAAAAAGGTAAGACTTTAACAGAGGCTTGAATATATCAGGAGAAGAACATTCTTTATCATTAATAGGAAATGTGTTCCATAGTTGCAATGAATAATACCCTTGATCTAAATCTACATACTATACGAAGGCTTAATCCACATAACATGAATAACAAGTTGAACTATTGTTATTATTGTTGTACAGTTTACAAAATTACCCTTTTTTGTAAATCAATTCCTTTGAAGTGGATTTCCAATAACTTGGATAATATAACTTTTTTAATTACATTTTTAATTTGTATTATATTATACCAGCTCTGTGTTCGTGTTCATATCTCTCTTTGTTCCTCTTTCACCCTCTCTCTCCCTCTCTCTCTCTCTTTCTCTCTCTCTCCCTCGCTCTACCTTCTCTTCTCCCCTTCTCTCTCCGTTCCCTCTCCCTCAACTTTCCTTTCCTTTTCTCCTTATTTTCCTGCTCTACATTTTTCCTTTATTCCTTGCTTCCCTTTCTGAGTTTTACTGAGTTTTTTCGTCGAATTATTGTTAAATAATGAATTGTAAATATGATGTTTTTTTTTAAATATATTTAAACCAATATCTGTAAATCATGCATGCAATTCAGCCATTGGCTGCGATATGTCGATGAATAAATACCTTACCTTACCTTACCTTACCTTACCTTTGTAGTTAGAAAACCAGCGTACTTCTCCGGTTGGCCTTCTCTCAAATCTTGTTTGCAAGTCACTCCCTCCTGTCATAGTTCTTTCTTAGTAGGCTGCAGGCACACCGAACTTCATGCTAACGCGATAGCCCTCCTATATCAAGCATATCTATTTCATATTGATTATGAATTCGTCATATAACTTCATTTCTTTTAGTACTGGATTTGGGGAAAATATATCAAAGTCACAGTCACATGTTAATGCGCATAATTATATGCTTATGTTTAGTAGATTTTATATAGATCAATAAATCAAATATAATCCAATCTTATCAAATTTGATTTTTGCTACATTATTTTTCTGAGGGTATTTGCGTAGCAATTCCCTCGGATTATCGAGGTTCTGAAGATGTCGACTTATCTTCCGCTGGACTGTCAAACCTGACATAATTTATGCGTAAGTTCTTTTATTTAGTTTAAAAGGTATATAGACCAGTTCTCGTCATGCGATTGCATTGTGAAAGAAACGCTATGGAATCGATCAGAAAAGTTTGATCATCTAGCATATAAGTATTGGTGTGTACTGCAAGGTTCTGAAATCATCAAAATGATAAGAAATTTCGCCCAGTCTTTGTAAAGTTACACGCACTGTACACAGAAAGATGTATATGAGACTACCCTATATCTATCCAGTCCGGATAGATATAATAATTTACCAAATATATCAATTAGTAAGCGGTTTCCCGGCCAAATTTGTGTCATCACGTATTAGTCAAAACATATTCTTTCACATGATTGGTAATAAGAGCTTCCATATCATTTTTTGAGAGGGGGGCGTTTCCAAAACTGGTCTTTACCTTTAACAAAGACACATATAAATGAAAGCTAACAGCAAATTTGTTCATTTCTATCAAGCACAACACCATGTATGTAACGGAACCTTACATCTCAATATAACACGATCGCAGCTCTTTTCGAACAATCTATTTCAAAAGCAATTTCAATACCTTTTGTGTATCCAATGAAAATCATATTCGAATTACGTAATACCTTATTGTCATGTTGGCAAATTTCAATATGTGACGAACAAAGAATTGAAATTGCCTTTCATTTGTTAGATGTACAGGGGTGGATCTAGCTTTTTGCCTAGGGGGGGGGGGGGGGGGGTTGACCCAGTGGCGAATCCAGGATTTTCCAAAAATCGCGCCGTTTCACTGTTTTACTTTTTTCTTTTTCTTTTTCTTCTCCCCCTTCCCTTTCCCCCCTTTTTTTGTCTTCACTTGGCCTCCCAAGGGGGTAGGGGAGGGGGATTTAAACCGCTTTGTTTTTGTTGTTGATGTCGTTGTTTAAAGATTAATTTGTTAGCACATTCATGAATATAGTCGTGTAAAGATCTCAAGATCAAATTATCTGATAGGAAGACTCATTAAATAATAACTTCTTCTTAAGTGCTTGCAAAAATGAGATTCTTTACAGGGCATTATGCTTCTTTACAAGTTTGTGGTCAGATTTGATTATCTTTTGTTTTAATATATAGCTTTAATACTGTGCACATTTAGGATATATAAAGGGTATTACCTATATGAAAATAAAACCATCTCTACTTTTCATGTCCATAGCATTTCGCCATTCCAAAACTAATGTATTTGGTTTGAAATATCTTGAGCATTATCATGTTTATTAAGTTCTATGTTAAAATCACTTGACGCGTACTTTTCATTTACGAGCACTTCGTATGTTTTTTGTTACGTTGAAAGTAATGGCGATATTTTTCTGAACTGAAAATCCCAGAATATTGTTAAATGCAGCTGGTACGTAGAAAGTTATTCCTTGAATGCATGATTGGGTGCTCAATATAAATGTACCAGGCACTCCCATCTTTCGGATGGTGACGTTAAAGCCCCACTGTCCTACTCGTAGCTACTTGCTACCTTTATATAGAAAACGTGCACAATCGGTGCCTGTTGGTCCCCCATGATCCTCTTTTTCTTATGTTAGTTGAGAGCTGAGCCAACTGTCAGTGACCTGGCTGGGTGGTCTAATCCCTTCTGGCCCAGTAGTATTGACGGTCTTTAAAGGTCGGTCACCAGGCGTAAATAATAATATCTGATTGATACAAGTCTGTAAAAAAACAATTACACACACACACACACGCACACACATTATTATTATTATTCTTATTCTTCTTTTTATTATTATTATAATTATTATTATTATTTTCATTATTAAAACTATTGTTATTATTTTTCTAATTCATTATCATTATTATTATCATTATCATTGTTATTACTATGATGCTCAGTAATGATTTTTCATTCACATGATTTCAGGTCTCTAAGCATGAATTATATCAGGGGATATCTGGAAATAAATTCGATTGTCTAACCAGTCTGTTATGTTTGCAAGTTAGTTATAATGCGTGTGTGGTTCAGAAAAGTCTTTATAATGTATAGGCAGTTACTTAACACTCGAATTTAGTTACATGAGCAATACCACTACAGAAGGAAAAAGACGCATTGAAATGAAAAAAAAAGGGAGGGGGGAATGCATTTTTGTTAAATATTTTAAATCTTCCATTTCTCTCTGCGATTCTTTTTTTTATTTATGTTTAAATTATTATTATTGTTATTTATTTATTTTATTTTATTTACCTGGGGAGGGAGGGGGTAGTAAAGTAAATTAGAATCTTGAATTTATACTCCTAAGGAGCAAATCCAATCAAGCGAACACTACCCACCCAAAATGACTCAATATCTTCTGGGGAACGTAAAATTCGAACATAACCGGAGTTTTTAAAATGTTCACAATACTAAATCCGTGAAAGAATCAAACTGTGTTCAATCATTGTAAAGGAAGGAGTATTCTATGATATTGTGTCGATTAGATTGAATAGATAAACAGGAGAGACGTGTTTGGGGAAAATATTGACAACTATTAAAGAGATCTGCTGGATTATTATTAAAACCACACATTCATAACGATTGGTAACAAAAGAGAGTATATAACATTAGTAAAGGAGTGGTAAAAGCTCCCCACCGGATTTCATCTCAATGTCCTGTCTAATAACATTTATTTCATGAAAATCTAGTTATTATAAGAGCTTGACATTAATGTAACGGCGTGTCTGGAGACAAGAATAGACTTTATCGTTCTGAAATATGCTGCCTATTATCTTTGAAACTGAGGAGATTTTTTTTTAAAATTATCTCCGCCTGTTTGGTTCAACATCCCCATAAAGACTGACAATACTTTAATCCTTTACTCGTTATGTTGTTGTTCTGCATGTAACGTTTTTGTTGTTGTATTTTTCGTTCATTAAATTACCAGGGACCTTAGTCAACATTCTATAGATTCCATATCGAGAGCGTTTGGGGTCTAAAAAGTCTGCAAGAATTGTAAACTCATGTTTTATTTGTATTGTTGTGTTGTATGTTTCACTTCAATCTCGCAGTCTATTTTGTTCTCTCTCTTCCCCTCTCTTTAAATATGTTTGACAGGTATGCACTGCAAAAACCAGGGTGTTAAATTTCTAACACCAGCCCGGAATAGAAAAAACCAACACCCTTGGTGATAATTTCACGTCCGTTCACGTCCGTTCATCACCAACAGTGTTGAAATATTTAATTACAGGTTGATGTTCCGAGTCTTGGTGTTATACATGGTGTTGAACTTGCGCATGCGCATAAGTTAGTGGATTCGAGCAAAATCATTTGACGACAGTTGTCATATGATATGACGTCGTATCGTGCATGCGCATGCGCGAGCTACCTGTTAAGAATCTCTTCGGGACAAGCGCGTAGCCAGGATTTCATTTTAGGGGGGGGCGGTAGTGAGCACGCGAAGCGCGCTCCCTAGGGGGGTGGGTGCAGGGAGGGGGGAGTTTCCACCCTCCCTCGCGAAGCGCGGAAGCTTTAAAAGAAGACGGTTCATTGTACCTTTCTCGACTCATAATCCTTGTCTGAATTCAGTCCCTCTCCCCTCTCGCGCGAAGCTTTGATGTTTCATTAAAATATTAAAGAAAAGAGACCATTCGTTGTACCTAATTTCCCGACTCTTAATCCTTATCTGTATTCAGTCCCCCTCCCGCGCGAAGCGCGGAAGCTTTGAAAGATGACGATTCGATGTCCCTTTCTCGACTCATAATCCTTGTCTGAATTTAATCCCTCCCCCCTCTCACGCGAAGCTTTGACGTTTTATTAAATTATTAGAGAAAGAAGACGATTCGTTGTACCTTTCTCGACTCTTAATCATTGTCTGAATTATGTTCCCCCCCTCTCGTGCGAAGTTCTGACGTTTCATTAAATTATTAGAGAAGGAAGACGATTCCTTTTACCTTTCCCGACCCTTAATCCTAAATTTGAACTCAGTTCCCCCTTCCCGCGCGAAGCGCGGAAGCTTTGACGATTCGTTGTACCGTTCTCGACTCCTTTTCCCTTTTTTTTCCTACGTCCTCTTTTTTTTTTTTCTCCTCTTTCTCTCTCTCTTTTTTTTTTGGCCGGCGTTTTTTTTTTTGGGGGGGGGGCGACCGCCCCCACCGCCCCCCCCCCCCCCCTGGCTACGCGCCTGCTTCGGGATAGCGTGGTTTGTGGAATTTATAGTCAAGGTCTGAATAATCCTATATCATCAGCGCAATCATGCCGTTAAGTGTGAAAATTTGTTCTGCAGACAGAAAAGTTAGAACAATTTTACCACTAAATCCAACAGACGTCGCAGGATCTTTCAATTGAGTGTTAAATCATTGGTATTGATTTTAACCAAAAAAATCAGGAATAAATTCTACACACCACTGGTGTTGAAAGAAATGGTGTTGGATTTTTTTAACACCAAAACTAGAATTGAACTTTAACACCAAGTCTGGCAGTGCAGTATAGAAGGTAAAAGGGTTTCCTTGCATAATATGAATACTAGGACACTGCTAACAAATTAAATTTCACAGATAGGACATACATGACATATTCATAATTCCTGTAAAGTGCTGCAGAATTTGATGTTTATTTTATTTATTTATTTATTTATTTCTAATCTTTTGACAGGGTAGCCCATTCACCAACAAGTAGTGGTCTTCCATGGGGCCCTGAATAAACATGAACATATTTACATCGTTTATAACGTTTATACAAAACATTTTAAAAAATAATACTCATTTGCAAAATAAACATATATCGTTAACCTAGTAAACAGTAATGTCAATAGCAAAATATTGATTAAGTCGCAATTATGTGAATAAGTCATGTTAATATTACAAAACATGCACGTAGTGTATGTTCGGCTGAGCCATTCACAAATTACAACTTTGTTTAAACAATCTCTTAAATGAATTGACAGAGGAAGCCGTTCTCAACGAATTATCTAGCTTATTCCATTCAAATATGGAAGAAACGATTGGGCTAATTGAGCATAATTATGAGGGATGTAGGGGGGGGGGTAACTTTAATTCCTTTTGTCATTATTGTCTGTACACTTCCGCTACTGTGAAAACCCGAACCCATTGGCCCGAATTCAGAAAGGAGGTTTGTCGACAAACCTAGCTTTATGTTTGTCATATGACTGCGTTTCGACGCGTTTTTTTTACAAACCTCCTTTGTGAATTCGGGCCATTCTGTTCTAATTTTACATTTTAATTCCTTTGTACATGTATGAACTTTTTTCTCACAGCTCTTTCTCTGTCTATTAATCTCTCTTGCTCAGTTGCCCCCCCACCCCCCCCCAAAAAAAAAAAGGGGGGGGGGGACAAGAAAGAGAGAGCTTAAGACCTTTTAGGTTATTTTTTTTTTCTTCCTGTTTCTCTCATAGAATTTTGCCCCCCATCCTCTCTCTACTTGACAAAGAACCTCAAATACACCACTGGTTATTCTGAAACTTTTTCTCGTTTTGTCTTCTTCATTCTCTCTCCATCACACTCTTTTATATTCAGCTTATCCATCTTCTCTCTATTGTCTACTCTCTCTCTTTCTCTTTTTTTTCTCTCTTCTTTCTTTCGTACTTTCGTTCTTTCATTCTTGTCTAGTCTCTTCCCCTTTTCTCGATCCTCGATCCACTCGACCCACATTGACTCACATCTCCCCCTTTTCTGTCCCCATCTCTCACATAATAATAACAAGAAATGATTAATGAAATGAATGATTAAAATGACATGAGAAAAATAAAGGCGCCTATTTTTACATCGAAATTTATTTAAATTTATAAAGAAGACATTACAATAATGACAGGTTATTTCCAAAATGAATTTGACAATATTTCTTATAAAGAGTTGCGATGTATCCGAACCAATCGCAAGTTTGCATTCTTCTGTCTATGAATTGTGTACATGGTTGCGATTAATCGCAAATAACTTACGATTAATCGCAACTGTTTATAAGACGGGGCCCTGGTGATACATAACTTCATACATTATAAAGAGTGAAAGTAATACATCCAGCGTCATTAGACGAATATAATAGTGAACAAATGAGTCATTATTAAGTGGACATGGTCATTAGTAGGACATTTTCGTGATGTCCTGTTAACGATTGAACAATATAATTACTGACCATTACGTACGTTTGCAGACAGAGGAAACTTAAAGGCCTCCCAAGAAACAATAGGTTTAATCATTAATAATTAGTTTAATTAGTTACATTTTTTTAAATTTAGAATTATAGGTTTAGAGTTAGGGTTAGGTAATACACAAGTTTTTATGATGTCTTGTTAATGAACCTTTGATGGTTTTATATAGATGTCCTGTTAATAAAACATGTAGGGTTATATACATGTATGTATATATTTGTTTGTTTGTTTACATGGATTAACACTGGTATATAATAGACATAGACATAGATCTACATAGTTCGTTTAAATATAGGCCTACATGGAAAACGCATTATCTCGAGGTGAAGTTGCTGATGGGAACTAGAAGTTAGTAAAAGTGTCGTTCACGCCCAGCTCCGGTATCAGGCAACATTTTATATTCCTCTTTTTAATTCTCCATGTCAAAATTTATCCTTTGAATTTGAATATACATGTACAAATATACACTATAATACGGTACCAGGTAAAAAGGTCAAAGGCGACAATATCAGATGTCACCGGCCTACTCAAAATGAACATGACAGAAAGAAAGAGGACAACATATATAGTTCCTCATTCTACCCTCAACAATTGCTGTGGTAGACAAAGGAACATCCCTATACTGCTAGTGTAAAAATGTGTAGAACAGGTGAATATCCATGTGAAATCCGTAGCATCGTTTCAAGATTTTTATAGAAAGCTCTATTTGACACTCATACACACCCTAATGATCGCTCTAGTTTTGAACCGCAACCCCTAGAACCCCTCCTCCCCCTCCCCTATTAAGTATTCTCGAACCAAGCATGGATGTAGGCTCATAGTTATTACATGCAGCTGAATAAGTTGATCTATCAAGAGGAAAGGTGAAAGCCTAATGTAATCATACCCATTGATTGTATAGAGTTCACCCTTACCTCTGACATTAATTTTGTACCTCTGAAATGTTTACCTCTGGCATTTCTAAATTTTTAAATTTTTACATTTTTACAATTTTGTTTACATTTTACATTTTTACACTTTTACATTTTGGCATTTTTACATTTTTACAGTATCATCTAAAGTATTCAATATATTACGGATAAAATGATGATAACAATAAAAAGTATTAATACAATTATAATAATAATAATGATAATGATAATTATGATGCTTATAATAATTATGATAATAATAGTAATACTAATACAAATAATGATAATAATAACAACAAATAATAATAAAAAGAAGAAAAAAGCTTTTAATTAAAAGGTTTGAGAATAGAATGAATAGAATGGAGAAATGTTTTTAAGCAGAAGCAATCATCATTACGAGGATAATGAGGTAAAAAAAAAAACATTTGTCATTGGTCGCGATCGTAATAGTAGGATAGTTACTGCACATTTTTACCCACTATAATCTCTTCTGTGAATCGTGAAAGCATGATAGCGTACATGATAGTGTATATTCTACCCGATGTGATCTCATTTATGGGTCGTGAAAGGAGGACAGCTTATTCTAGTATCATACTTTTCCCACTAGAATAGGATAGTGACTACTAAATAGTGGTATATTCTATCCACAGTGTCACCCCCCCCCCCACTCCGGGGCTGGAAGTACCGCATGCGTGTTCCCAAAATGTCCGGTAAAGGGCCCGGTACTTTTCACGCACCAAAGTCCGGCTCGTATTACACAAAAATCAGGCCCATATTGACTTTACACACCGGACTTAGGGGGGTGTCTTTAAAAGGAGGGAACACGCATATGCGTACCCTAAACAAACACTTGAGTGGGGGCGGGGGGGGGGGGGGGAGTGTCACCCTCTGCTCACAGGGATCTGTTATGGTGCAGAAGAGGAGAGGTTATAGCAAATAGTTACACAATCATGGCCACAAGAATTTCGTTTCCGGGTTGAGAAAGTTACATAATTAATATTATATCCTGCATCAACAAATGTATTGTTTTTGACTGGTTGAGAGCTCTTCACGTGACCAGAAATATTTCAACCATTTTAAGGTTGCTCTGAAAAAAATATTATTTGGAGATAGAAGTACTATTTGGGAGAACTATTTTGGAGCGAAATTTTTTATAATAATTTTTTTTCAATTCTTAGATTTTATTAAGATTGTTCAAATTATTAATTTTTTGTATACAATGTTTGTTTTTGTTTTTTGTAATAAATATAATGAATTCTAAAATGTTCAATTTTTTTTAAAATAAATAATTCTTTGTTGTTGTTGTTGTTGATTCAGGATATAAAACAAATAAACCATGCCTCGGTGACAACGATAGTACCATTTACTTCGGGGCTGCGACCCTCAGCACGATAGTACTATTGGAGTCACCTCTTGCTCATAGTTTCAACCAGAACCTCTCAAGACAAGGTTTATTTGTATATTATAAGTTGGATCCGAACATTGGCGCATTTTTCTGCGTTTTACCTATTAGAATATCCTTGAGGGCAGAACGGAACTTGGGATACTGCGATGTGTAGATGAAAGGGTTGATGGAGGAGTTGAAGAAAGTGGCCAAGTTCAGGATCTGACGGAGGGTGCTGTGGGAGTAGTCTTTGGCTGATCCTTGAAAAGAGATGATTACCCATGTGATCTGGCTTGGAGCCCAGCAGAGAATGAAGACGACCACCACAATGAGCATGAGCTTGATGATGCGATTCCTGGCAACGATGTGGTAGGACTGACCTGACTGCTGCGACCCGGGCCCATGAAGATGCCGGGATTTGAGATGCAGTATAGAAGCCATTGCTATCTGGGTAACTATCATCACCACGGTCGGAATAACCAAACGTATTACAAAATTGATCACGGTAAACAATTTCAGTGCCTTTATTCTTGCTGGAACAGATGCAGACGCTTCACAATTTCTTTCATTGGAGAAGCTTACCTGCAACATGGCCTTGATATCGATGAAGTAGTAGCTGCAGGAAAGAAGGGAAAACATCCATGTTAAAAGGATGAAAATGTAAACTCGGCGGTTGGTGAAGATTTTCCGAAAATGCAGAGGACGGTGGACCGCCAGAAGCCGCTCGACGGACAATGCCATGAGGATGAAGCTTGACGTAATGACACACACCCAAGTGTGATATTTGTAATGAATTATTCGGCAGTACAAGGCTCCTAGTATCGAAGCAGGTAATTGCGATGCCTGTGGAATTGGGATATTACAAATTGATGTCAGCAAGTCAGAGACTGTGAGAGCCATTATGAGAATGTCTGTCGAATTCGAGGTGAACTTGCGGGTCATCAATACAATGACCACAAGGAGATTACCAAAGACGCCCACCAGTGACAGGATCAGTTGCATGATGATGTACCAATCCCAAGAGAATTCCCATTGCCATCCACCTGTTTCCATGGAAACTGTCTCTGTCGATATGTAATTGAAAGTAATAGTGGTAAGCTCGCTGACGAAGTCTTGTACGTCTTCTGTTTGGTGTGATCTTTGATACGACGTCACAAAGTCCTTCTGCGATGTTAGCATAGAGGTTTCCACCATGTCAGTGGACAATGGCGATGTCTTCTGCGTCGCATCGGTCGGAGCAAAATTGCCCAAGATCATTTCCGATGAAGATGGCCGTACACTTGGACCATCTGCATCGGTGATGATCCATGTTGTTTGCCCTGTAGTATCTGTGGTATATCTAGCTGAATTAGCAATGATTGTCATGGAAATCAACATTGTACGAAACATTGTGCGACCGACACTATGTTTAACAAACTTCGTCATGTTTGTGGCTGGCTTCAGGCTTTTTCTCAGAGGGAGCGAGAATAATTATTGTACAGTTACAAATTTGATAGACCTGACTCGAAATGCAGCAAGGGAACAAGGAGAAATCTCTTGTCGAAACGTATCGGGCTTCAAATATAATATTATGTTGAAGTCGGATACATGTAAGTCGCTTTTTAAAAATGAGCTATCGTTGTACCTCTTCGATGGATCTGCATTGAAATAAGCAAACAAAAACAAATGAAAAGTACGCAAATGAAAACAAGAAATCGATAGTACAAACCATGAAGTCATTACTGGCCTACATCAAAAACGTTAAACAGAAAGAGGAATCATATATCTTTCAAAATAAAATGGGCTTTTATCTTAACACAATATCAATGTATATTTTTGCAATTGTTAATTGCCTTTTAAAAACATCTACTCTAACCTATATTATCAATCAGTCTTGGGAACACTGCCTTACGAGGTCGGTTAATAAGCAACGAAGTGAGATAAAAGTATAACTGTAATAACAACAGCACAAACCATTTACAAATTATGGGGTCATCCCCAAACACCGACTGATAATTGTTAGAGGTGCCCCTGCCCAAGTGCCCCCTTTTCACGGTAAAGAATTGCCTCCTTTTCCTACAGGTAATTATTCCTCTTACTTTCTCATAAGTGCCTCTTTCCATTTCTCATAAGTGCCGCTTTGCACCTCCGATTAGTGCCCCTATTTAAATCTGATGGATGCCCCTTTTAGTTTGACAAGTGCCACCTTTACTTTAAAATATAAATGCACCTCTCTTCTTTTCAGAATTGCCCGTTTTCACATCTAATGAATGCCCCTTTTTCATGTCGAAGCGCGGATAAATGCTCATGTTACTTCGACAAATGCCCCTTTCCTTTATAATAAGTTCCCCTATTCCTTTGAAGTAAACGCCCCTTTTTATATCTGCTGAGTGCATCTATTTAGGTATAAGAAGTACCCGCTTTTCACCTCTGATAAGTGCCGTATCTCCTACTGTTACACGCCCCGTTTTCATCTATAATAAGACAGAGTCCCTTTCCTCTTCTTACTAATGACCCCCTACAATTATGATAAGTTCCCCTTGTTACTTTTGATATAAAGGGTCCATTTTCGTTTCTAATAATTGTCCTCTTTACAAATATTTCCCTCTGTCGCGTACGAAGTTGGCCCTTTTGCCGTTATAGTCATATCTATATAGATTTGTCAAATGGGAGCAGCTTTGTTTAGTAACAGGTCCCCTATATGGCTACCGCCGCGATGAAAAGCTATGGAACTGGGATAGAGGCACAATGCCCTAAATTTTATTATAAATGTGCCCTTTTTTGTTTGCCTCTTTAACCTTCAATGACAGCTCTACTCAACTGCTCAACAGGTATCTTCCAACCTATCACCCTTAATTTTTTGTTGTTGCTAAAACAGAGAGCGATTCTCACAATTACTAGTTCAAATTATTTTTCCTACACGCAACTTTTATTTCATCGTTTAAAGACATTAAATATACAAGACACTCGTTTTTTTTTAGACAATGTATAAATATTCTCACAATCAACTCCCATCCCTATTTCACAGTTTAAGCTCAACTATAGACTTAAGATAGAAAACCAACAGTCCTGTTCAGGACTATACACGCACTCAAGAAAGAAAGATTACCGAGAGTCCTTTCCAGGTCTCCCAATCCTCCCCCTCTCTCACATGGTGCAGGGAGATGAATAGTGCAACCGCAAGCATACTCTATACAAATCTTTATCACTAATAAGAGCATTCTTTTATAGGGCATCTTTAACATCATCAAACTTGATGACAACACTTTCACAGCTGTAACGTTGCATTCATAACTAAGTGTCCTGATTAATCTGTGTGCCTTAGGGTCTTTATAATTATTCATTCATTGTTTTGTGAACGGAACTGATGTCTATCTTTTCAACCATACGCAGCCACAATTCTGCCCAGATAGATAGTTTGAGGCATTATATTTACACGTACGGTCTCGCGGGCCTGATGACAAGTTTTGTGAAACACCCCCAGGCCTCGGTGGCAGAGTCGCACAAACCACGGGCGGCACTCGAATATGAGGCGCCGTGAAATAATGAGAATCGCCTTTCCATTATATATATAAAATGTAAAGCGCTTTTCATTATATTTATATATATATATATATATATATATATATATATATATATATATATATATGATAGGTTCGTAGCTTGTTGTCATTTATAATAATGAAGAGGGGAATCGTTATTGTTTGTAAATATAAATGGAGAAGTTAATTGCAATTATTCATAAACAATGAAAATGGGAATTTAATTATTTATAAATGATTACATTTCGTATTGTAATTATTTATAAATAAATGAAAATGTGAATGTGATTATTCATAAATAATAGCATTTAAAATATGAATAATGACAATGCTTTTTTTATTATATGTAATCAATGAACTTGTGATTTGTAATTATTTATAGATAATCGCAATACAGTGCGACCCAGAAAAAAACGAATCCGAGAATTATCGATGTTTTATCATAACTCAATCACAATTATAATTAATAAATGACACATATTTGTAAAGCTTAGATCCTCCTCTTTCATTTGATGTAAGTCATATGATGCATATTTCACGCATGAGTAATTAAAAGCAATTTGAAGGAAGGAAACCAAAAAGTCATTTGGCGGGCGGTAGCTGAATTTCGAAGAAAAATTCACATTTCTAAAAGGTTCATTTTCTGCTCTTTCATATGACACCTCAATCACGAAAAATGAGCAAGGAATAACAAAGTTCTGTTTGTTAAAAGTGATGCTTGCATTTCCATCATCTGATTAAACGAATTTGTTTTCACTGGCTGCCTGCCGTCGCAACAAATGGAATTAAAATAATATTTATTTTGGTAAAACTGTTTCTTTGACATTCCGATAAATTCAATCTAGCAACCTTTTTGCATAATACTCGCAACTTTAAAAATCATTGGCTGTAATAAAAAAGCAGAGTTTTTAATTTTGAACATTATTATCTTAGTTAAGTAACATTTTTTTAATTATTCCTCGCTCATGTTATTTATGACATTGATAAATAGGGTGGTTGACCATTGAATTTCAATTGAAGTGCTTAGACCACTCGACTCCGACATTTCTACTGATCACAACCCTCATGCCAGGAAACATTATATAAAGAGCACGATCCTTTTTTTGTTGCAATCGTGCAAATATAGTTTAATGACCACAAGCCTTCTTGATTTCCAAAACCTCAGCTTCACATCATACAGGCTTCCAAAATAAAGAGTTGTCGATGTGGTCCCCCAAGAAGAGACTATGTGCCATACTTTTATTTGGCAATTAATCTGCTCATTTCGTTTCTTATATGTGCACCTTAATATATATCAGAAGCGGATCTAGAGGGGGGGTTGGGGGGTTGCAACCCCCCCCCCCCCTTGGGCGGCCCAAAAAAAAAAAAAAAAAAAAAAAAAAAAAAAAAAAGAAAGAAAAAAAGAAAGAAAAAAGAACGCACGCTGGAGAGAAACCCTTTCAAGTGCAAATATTGTGAGAAGATATTCAACTCATCTGGTAACTTAACCAAACACATGATAACTCTGGATATAGCTATGTATTAAACTGTTACTTGATTTAAAAAGACGTTATCATGCACTGCTTTTTATGGTCTCCATTGTGTTAATAGATGCCAGGAAAACATCACTTACGGGGTTCAAATAAACACCCCCAAAAAAATCGGCTCGCCGCTTCGCGGCTCGTGGACGATGCTCCGCATCGTCATTATTTTGGTCAAACCCCCCCTTAGCAAAAAGCTAGATCCGCCCCTGTATATATCCGTGATAAGACATTGACAAACATAACAATAACCCTATTCAGATGGAAAAACATAAAATAACCATTTCCAGTGTAAGAAAGTGATAGGAAATGCAACATAACACAATGATTAATTAAAGAAAACTTACCTCCAACTCCGAGTGAAATGGAAAAAACATCTTCGAATGATAGTACAGTCATCCTGACAGCTCTTTATATATTGCGTTTGGTAGGTACCATACACACTGCCATGACGTACACACACGAATAAAGTATGCATCCGAAATTTATACTATTCCTTCACATACACAAATACGTAACGCTTCGTGTCAGTGTGAATGGGGAGGGGGGAGGTTTTTTTCATGTTGGCATAACAACCTCCAATTTTCATTATTCGTACGTAGTTCATAATTACGAGATGTAAATTGCTATGTATGTGTAATTTCTTTATTTAATGGAACATACATGTTTATGATGCATGATTATGTTCACGAAATTGTTACTTATGTTTTTTGTTTTGTTTATTTGGAGGACTGAGAAAGAAAAAAAGTGTTCGTGTGTGTGTTATGTTTGTTTGCTGTTCTGAGGAGTGATTTTTGTCTTACAGATGACATTGGTTCTAAGCTCACATGTTTTTGTGTTTGTTGCTTGGTTGCTTTGTTTGTTTTGAAAGGTCGCGGCATTGATTTTATTTTCTTCTGCATTCATGTAAGTATACAATTTTTCGATAACAATAATAATGTAATGTACAATTAGTATTTTTCTGACAATGAATCATAAGTAAGCAAATACATATATATATATCGTTATTTTCAACAACAACAAAAAAGATAAACTGTCATAAACACTTTCCCCAAACATTTTAAAACATTATAAAATTATTTGCGGAAGAAGGACTGTCATTGTAAGCAGATTGTGGGCTCCACAATGGGCTAAGGTTAGGGTTAGGTAATTGTTACTCCAAATGAATCCCTAGTCCTCATTGAACGTGATACGAAGAGTTATGCCCGGGATCGGAACCAGACAGGGGAAGTGATACATTGCCGAAAATAAGTAAATAGGGCAATGTTGTTGTACTTTCATATATAACATGTATCATTTTAATCATTATTATTAGTAGTAGTATTATTATAATTATAATTATCATTATTACTATGCTCTGTTACTATAATTGTTATTTATTATTATCATCATTGTCATCATTGTTTTTACAGGGGTTTTTCTTGGATTTCTTTTGTGTTGTTTTGCCCCGTTTGTTTTTTTGTTCTTTTTTCCCTTTTGCTTTGGTCTCTGTTTTTGTTTTGTTGATTTTGTTTGTTTGTGTTTTAACTGATTTTTTTTAACAGGGTATTTCCAAAAATCTAGAAGAAATATGCGCAGTTCATGTAAACTACGATCAAATATTAATTGTACTTTTGTCAGTTATGAATAGATTTTTAAAAATAAAGAACAAAAGAGAAATAGATCAACAAAAAATTATATTCTACAAATGCACGAATGAATATTATTAATACTTTTTGTTGTCCAATCATTCACGGAGGTCCATCTCAAAAGAGATCAAAGCTTTCAGTCCTTTCAATTTGAAGAGTGATTGAATATTACAGGTTTTCTTCAAGTATATCAAATACTTCATCGTCCTTTGTATTAACTTGACGTCAAAATCATATGCGTTATTGCGTTAATCCCCTTTTGATTGAACTCCTATTCAAGTAAGTTGTAATTCTGAATTATACATGACAAGAGGTCTCATCAATTGCATTCTCTCTCTCTCTCTCTCTCTCTCTCCCCCTCTCTCTCTCTCTCTCTCTCTCTCTCATTCTTCCCTCTCTACCTCTCTCACTATAGCCCCTCCCCTCTCTCTCTCTCTCACTCTCTCACTCTCATTATTCCTCCTCACTTCTCTAAGGGTGCGTTTAAGCTTAAATGTTTAAGGCAGAATGAGCGATTTGTAACGCTCATCGTAAACGCTCACCGTAATCGCAGTTCCACGGTGTACTGTTTATGCTCACTTCTCAGGCTCCTCCAGGCGATTCTCCCTGTGTGGCCTTTATTGGTCTTCCAGCTGGATTCGCAAACCTTCATTGTGCATGCTACGTAGACCCACTAGAGGTCAGTGCGTTGACCCCATTTAAACGCGTTTACAAATTGTAAACGCATCTTTTTGTGAGTTTACGTTCGGTGATCGTGATCGCCGTTTTTCGGTGATTCTACAAAAGTGAGCATGGACGCAACCATGTTTTAAACTAAACGCGTAACAGATGACTGATTCTGGCCAGAAAACGTTAAGCATAAACACGCCCTATCTCTCTCACTATAGCCCCCTCTTTCTCTCTCCCTCCCTCTCTCTCTCTTTCTCTCTCTCATTCTTCCTCCTTCCCTCTCTATCTCTCTCTCCCTCCCTCTCTCTCTTTTTCTCTCTCTCATTCTTCCTCCTTACCTCTCTATCTCTCTCACTATTATAGCCCCCCCCCCTCTCTCTCTCTCTCTACCTCCCTCTCTCATTTCTCTCTCTCTCATTCGTCCTCCTTCCCTCTCTCTCTCTCTCTCTCACCCTCTCCATCTTTTTTCCCCTTTTTTTTTAGAGATTCCATTATGTGACGTACTCGTATGATTATTTAACGTTACCACCAAGCACACTACAAGCAAGTGCTAATTAGAATAACAACTATAAAGGATGATTATAAATCAAGGATGAAAAACAAAAATGTCACGTTCTCAAGAAAAACTGAATTAAAAAGTGATGTCAATTTAGTCATGAAGGTGAGCTAAACGATCCAACATTTTCTATTATTAATTTCAATTCAAGAAGCCTACAAAGAAATTTCGATTGTACCCTCGCCTAATTAATTTGATGTGTTCGGGTAATCGAAACGTGATTAACTGAACTTACTTTGCCATACCTGCTTGGTTATTCCCTATTTGTGTAAGAACAGACTACACAAACGTTGAGATAATATTGTTATTCACTCAACGAAATGATGATAATAATAATAGTATTTAATTCTCACTTTGTCGATATTAACAATGATAACAGTCAGAATGTTTATGTTTGTTTAATTTATAAACCCCTTGTACCGTGAGTCCAAAAAAAAAATGACACTCAGAAAATTGTAATTTATTTCAAAAGTCAGCTATATGAACGAAAGGTTGTCATACATGTTTAAAAAGAGTGTTATATCCCGAATCGTTTGGTATCATTTTTGTGTGGTATGTGTTCATACTTGGATGAACATGAGGCATTGTTTGCAAGAGTGCAAAAATCGCCTTGCGCAAAAGTATTTAACATAATTAAATGTATCAAATGAGATGTCTACGGGCTTACGATTTTTTTCTAATTGTTTTAAAAGGAGTAGATAATTTCGGGAACTTTAATTTTGTAATTTACATCATCTAAGATGTAGGTATTTATTTATTATTTACTTAGACAGTAATTTTACACAATTTTTAAACTTTCCTATAGGTGCCAGAAACATTGGAATAGCTCATTTTGAAAATAAAAAAATCTCTATCTTTAGAAAATCCAGTAAGTAAACTTGTGTTGAAATGTACTCTGTAAATTATAAAATATGGTGGGATTATTCACAAAAGTAAATGATTGCAGCATCAAAATAATATGGAAAAAAAATGATCTGGATACATTGAAACTTGTCTCAAAATAGGTTTTATTGTAAGCATGTGGCTGTATCGAGTATCGTCTTCGATAGGCCTACTAATGAGGAAAAGAAATAACGGAGAAATACCTAATACGAGACATGTGAGCCTGAGGTACGCAATAGTTAGATGTTCGAGAGACAGTCATAATATGTTGTGTGCCCTACCACGTGAATTATATGAGTACACTGCATTTGAGTTGTTTTGAGTTCCTCAAGGTTTTGCCCTAGATAAAAAAAATCAATTTGATTACCCTTTTAGACATATTATATAATGTGCATACTATATGACTGTGAATATGTAATATCGGCATGAGAGAAAACTTATAAAACAACCTTTTTTGGATGGGGGGGGGGGCATTCGGGTTCTCAAATCCAATTTTATATCATATTTAACTGGGAATTATGCCGTTGCTCTGGTAACTGGCAGCAAAAAAATTGCCAAACACAATAATATAGAGGAAAATTAGATTAGAGAATTATCAAATTCTTCAAGCGTTAGAATAATCACCCAAAAAAGGCAAGAACTTGTTAAACTTACAATGGATGTGTTGGCAACGACCCTAAATGACGATCGATTGTGAATAGTTCAGAGTAGGTTACATTTCAAAACTTGAAATAAGCAAATGTTTTAACGAGATATATTTATCGTTGAAATGCTACGATTGAAAGATGCTATGAAGAACTTAAGACTAATTTCAAGGTTTGATATGGAAACTGCTTTAGGAACTCAAACTTGACCTATGACCCTTGCCCTTTAATCCCCTACATTTCATCATAGTCCTTGTGGTCATTCACTTATGTAAGTTTAATTGAACGCCCTCATCATATTGTTCTATAGATATACAAATCTTATAAAAAATGGCATCAATCCTTGACCTATGACTTCTGACAGTTACCCCAAAATTACACGAGATAATCTTTTCTTGCCTCATCATCCTCTCTCTCATACGCCTAGTTTGGATATAATAATAATAATAATATGTCTTGTTTACCCAGGGTAGCCTCATCAGTATTCATACTGTTCTCCCTGAGGGCCCTGTAATCATATTATTACGCCGGTCGTCGGATTCAGGCTTACCCGCACACAATGTATGCACATTCTCCGCTCCCTGGGGAGCATTCCAGCCAGGCGTCAATTTTACAAGCGCACAAAGCACTAATCTAAGCACATTAGCTTTCGCATCTTACCGGGTACCCATTTAACACATGGGTGGAGAGTGGCAAATCCGTCCTTGTTTTCACGAAGTGACGGTAGCGAGGAAAATCGTAACGCAAAGTGAATGCAATTTTTTTTCACTACCGTCACTTCGTGAAAACAGCGACGCAATGTCTTGCCAAAGGACATTAGTGCCGCGGTGGGACTTGAACCGGGGACCTTGTGATTCACAGTCCGGTGACATATCCACTCGGCCAGAACAAGTACCATATTCAGTGCAAGTATGCAGGGTGGTCGTAAAAGTTTCTGCGCATGCTCACTTTGTAGGGAAGTTCGGAAAGTGTTAGGAATTGTTAGGAAAGTGTTAGGAATTGTTAGGAAAGTGTTAGGAATTATTAGGAAAGTGTTAGGAATTGTTAGGAAAGTGTTAGGAATTGTGAGGAAAGTGTTAGGAATTGTTAGGAATTGTTAGGAAAGTGTTAGGAATGGTTCGGAATGGTTAGGAATGGTTCGGAATGGTTCGGAAAGGGGATGACCGTCTCATCTCCGCACTTCACGGCCACGATATCAGGGGCGTCACCAAAGGGGGGGGGGTGCGACACCCCTCCACCTGTCAGGATATTGTCGGTAAAATTGCGCTGCCGTCGGGAAAAAAGAGAAAAGGGGGAGGGGAAAAAAAGAGAGGGAAAAAAGAAAGGGAAAAAAAGAGAGAGAAAGGGAAGGAAAAGAAAAAAAGAAAATGAAAAGAAAAGAAAGAAAGGAAAAGAAAGGAAAGAAAGGAAAGAAAAGAGAAGAAAGAAAGAGAAAAAATAAAAAGAGGGAGGAGAGGAAAGAAAGGAAAAGAAAGAAAAGAAAGAAAAGGAAAAAAAGAAGAAAAAAGAGTAAAAGGGAAACAAAAGCAACGGGGGATAAAAGAGAGGAGAGAGAGGGGAGGTAAGAGTCTGAGAGAGGAGGTGTGGGAGTAAAAGAGAGGAGGGGGTTGTTGGGTGAAGTCGTCTCCTCGAATGAGCAAGGAAGACACGGGTAAATATGTTGCTGTGTCGGGTCAGCTGTGTCGGTATTCTTGCTCGATCCTCGTGTACATCAATGCAGAAGTTTGAAGACGGTGAGATGTATATTGTCGGTCGGCCGACAAGTTATTTTTTCTACGAACTGTGACTTCTTATCCGACTTCGAGAGTGACTACAACTACAATACTTGTATTTTCTCGAAGCTTCACTTTCCTTTAATATCAGCTAAAGAAATCAGAGGTTTAAAAGTTTTCGGGGAAACTTAATTCAAACAAGGTTTAAGAGTAAACAACGGTACGACGAATCGTCTTCCTTTCTCTATATTGTGATAAAACGCCAACAAACTTCATTTAGACGAGTCAAGAACGGTACAACGAATCGTCTTCTTTCTCTAATTATTTAAGAAAACGTCAAAGCTTCCGCGCTTTGTGCGAGAGGGGGAAAATGAATTCAGACAAACAGGGCTTTTTAAAAGTCGAAAACGGTACAACGAATCATGTTCTTTCTCTAATAATTTAATGAAACGTCAAAGCTTCCGCGCTTCGTGCTGGAGGGGGAGAAACTGAATTCAGACAAGGATTAAGAGTCGAGAACAGTCCACCGAATAGTCTGCTTTTTCTCATAATTTAATGAAACGTCAAAGCTTCTGCGCTTCGCACGGGAGGGGGAGAAACTGAATTCAGACAAGGATTAACAGTCGAGAACGATACAGCAAATCGTCTTCTTTTTATAATAATTTAATGAAACGTCAAAGCTTTAGCGCTTCGCGCGGTAGGGGGGGGGGGGGGACTTAATTCAGACAAGGATTAACAGTCGAGAACGGTACAATAAATCGTCACCCATACCCCCCTAATGAGCGCGCTTCGCGCGCTCTTTAAGTGATTCGCTTGCTCACTACCGCCCCGCCCTAAAATAAGATCCTAGCTCCGCGCCTGCATTAAAATATATAGCTATGATGCTGACTAAGTTCACGTAATAATTCGTATTTTATGTCGACGAAAATGACCATTTGCGCATAAGCAAGAACTATAGATAGTCCATAGGAAAAACAATTTAGCATTCGGCTCCAGGTTTATAGGGTTAAATTTGTAGAAATTGGACATTTAATTTTGTCGGTATTTGGTGGCTAGTTTTGTTTTGGTAATCGTTGGCCTCTACAACCCCCACCCCCTCCCCACTAAAAAAGGTCTAGCGACGCCCCTGCACGATATACATGTATCAAAGTTGGTAACAAAATCTGCCAACAGATGGACGCAGGGAAAGACAACCTGCAAGTTAAACAATGATTTCTCTAGGCCAAAGTTCAATGGCCACGGCTCATTACGTAAACATTTTGTCTGTGAAAATGTGATTTCCGATCGTATAACTTAGGAAATCTTCCATATATTTTTGCTCTTGTTTTTTATGTTGCTTAAACAAAGGCAACTGTTCTTTCTCCGATGTGTTGTAGTTACCCTTTGTGTATTTTACAGTACTGATATTTCTTTTCTTTGCAGATTTCTACATATAAACGCAATGAGGTGGTCAGAGAAAGACCAGGGGTGATTTACACAGATTTTAAGTCGAACTTAACTCTAAGCTGGACTCAAACATTATGGAGAGCGATTTGTAGCCTTAAATAAATATATTCAAAAGCGAAAGTTGAAGTACTTAAGACTTTTCATAAATTCCAGTTTTTAAGCAACATTTTATGCCTTAAAAAAAAAAAATTACAAAGTATTTTCAAAGATGCTAACGGCTTTCCATAATAGTCCAACTTAGAGATAAGTTCAAATTAGGATCTTTGTGAAACACCCCCCAGGAAACTCTTTTTTCTACTGAAATATGTATATTTGCAAAATGTCGTTTCATTTCTTTATTGATTTCCACATTGAAAGATAAAAAACAAGAAAAAACAATATATGTAATATATAGAAAAATACATGATATCCGAATTACAGACAAACAAACTATATATATACAAAATATAAACAATCATACAATGAAATAACATACGAAAAGGAGAAGGTAAGAATTATCTGTACACTTGGATATTTGAATGTGGGGGATCACTATAGCAGCCAAATAAAGGCTTATCTAATGGGGCAATCCCCGTGTAAAGTAGTATTAGGAAAATCATGGAAGAGAAAAATACAGTTTAAATGCATGGGTTTTTAATACTATTGCACAGCAGATAAGATTTGTATTTCTTTTGGAAATTTAACAACGTGGGACACAGCTTCAAATCATTTGGGATAGTATTCCAGCATTTCGTTCCAATAAATGTTATAGTGCTTCTTGAAAATTATATTTGAATAGTGGCAAGCGTATTCCCCTGGTTCTTGTATTAAACTGATGAAATGTACCTTTTTCAGAATTTAGCTTTTTTGATAGTTCATCATTGAAGGAAAAGATATTATCTAAAGATCATAATGGAGGGACCAATGGTGAGAGCAACCAACGGCATAAATGGCCTGCCATAGTTAAGTCTAACTTAAAGTCGATCTTAGTCTTGTGAAACGCTCTCAAGGAATAACATTAACTCGGCCCTAAAACTATTTCCCTCAGTAGATCTCTTCAAAAACATTTAAAGTTCTATTGATTTTTTTTTGTCAATCCCCAATTGTTAAAATTATAGTTTTTATGATTAAAAAAATTAATATTATGTTGCTGTAATTATGTTGTAATGGTATCCTTTTTCAATGTGTGTAAAGGATGCAAAGACGATGTTGACTCATAATATAGGTGCGATACAATTTTACCTGGTTATAATCAATAAGTGATAACTTATAAATATATATAAATCATTTATGACACACTGAATATTTGTTTCCTTTAACTTTACCCAGCCAAACCCATTCAATTCTGGAAATAGACTTTCCATCAAAGTCTTTAAAAATTATTAATATTTCAAGGGTTTTGTAAACCCATTTTTGCTATTATTTGGAGGTTGGTGAACATGATTCCAGTAATAGGAAGCTGAAAAACAGTTCTTAGGTTTCATGAATTTCAAACTTGTCTAGAAATCAGAGCACTTCTGAATCAAAAATTAAAAAAACAGGGCCCACTCATATTAGGTGCTGTACAATTTTAAGTGGTTATAATCAATTAGTGATCATAAGTTATACAAAAGTAATGACTTTCCATTAAGACTTTTATTGCCAGAATTGGAAGTACAATTTATACCATAGGGCTCACCCTGCTGGAAAGAACACACTCATTAACAGTGTGAAATCACAGTTCACACTGTGAACACAGTGTGCAACACAGTGTGATTCACACTGTGAATGAGTGTGTTCTTTCCTTTTCCGATTTTCCACACTGTGAAACGAATCGAACACAATGTAAAAACGCCCCCATTTAACATTGTGGAGCACACTGTGATTCACAGTGTGATTCACACTGTGAATGAGTGTGAATGAGTGTGTTCTTTCCAGCAGGGCAGTTATAGCAGAATAGTAAGTCTAACCAGAATAAGGCAACTCACCATCATCAATCAAACAAGAGTCGCTTAAAGCAGAGCCATGCAGTCAATGCAGAGTCGCGGTCAAATTAGAATCAAGTTTCATACAAGAAACCAAATAGAATATGCCCCTTTTGTTATAAAGGTTGCTGAGAAAAACCAACAAGACATATGGGTAATCTGCACAAGGATGAGCCAACAGTTAAGCCGCGGTCACAAATGTCATCACGAACTGCCACGAACGATTTTCAGACAGTGGAAATTCGGGAAGACAATGGAAAAACAGGGAGATTCGTACGAAATTATCGTTCGTACGAACCTTTGTGACCGTAGCATTACTCACGCTCTTATGGGGCGGGCGTTGCAAGAAAGTTGCGTTTAAACGCAAATCCCTAAAATTTAAGCGCAAGTCTTGCATTTAATTAATCGCAAATTTGCAATTAGACGCAAGTTACGTTCTACACGATTTTTTGTCGCTATGTCATCGAAAATCCATCGTCAACAAGTGAAGCAGGCTACCTAAAGGCAAAGGAGCTGCTAAGAAAGAAGCTTGGAGATAAACAGAAGATAATGGAAGCTACGATGAGTAAAACTTCACAATGGCCTGAAATCAAGTCAGAAGATGGAGAAGGAGCTTCACAAGTACTCTACATTCATAACAGAGCTGTATAACATGGCAATAGATTTGAAACATGGAAATAGAAGTAAATCACACACCAAATGTAAAGATATGGTCATAGGAAGGTTGCCTTTTAGGTTAAGAGATAAGTGGAGGTACAAAGCTGATGACATTGTAGAAGAACGGCAAAGGAGAATTACATTTGGTGATTAGACAAGGATTATGACAAACCCAGCCTACGGGGAATGAAATACACACAGTCACAAAGTCAGGGAAGAGCACCTGGAAGGCTGGGAAATTCTGCAGCTCCGTGATAAGGCCAGCCTTAACACGGCTATGAGACAAGACACAAAGACATGTGGAAATGATTAAGAGTCTTCACATACAGCCAGCAATGACACAACTATGAAAGTTGGAATAATGGAAGGAGGAAAATAAATATGCACTTTCTGTAATGATGAGAGCCATCAAATCGAGGAATGTAAAGTGTTATCATCAAAGCCTTATGATGACAGGATAACCTTCTATAAGAAAACTGGGATATGTTTCAGCTGTCTAAAGAAGGCCAAGCATATTGCCAAAGATTGCAGAAGGAAACTAAAATGCAGCAAATGCAACAGGCTACATCCGACAACGTTACACAGAGACTGGAAGGGTAATTCTAACAGTAACAGTCAAGATAGCAACAATGCTGACAGGCAGCATGTCAGACTGCAGCCCCAAGAGACAGAAGCATCGTTGACTCCTTCAGTAGAGACACAGATAAACAATCATGAACATGATGATGGAAATTTAGATGACGGCCAACAAGCAACGGCAAGGAATATCAAGTGCAATTATATTGATTCCAGAGCTGAGTCAGCTGACGTACTACCTGGAGTAGTTCCAGTGCTGATTCGTTCGCATGACACACAGGTCCAACTGAAGACATATGCATTGATTGATTCAGGAAGCAATGCAGTATTTTGCACGGATGCATTGGCTAGAGACCTGAAGGTTAAAGGGGAAAAGATGAACATTCACATGTCCACAATGACCGATGAGAAGGTGGTGTCAAGCCATATCATAAGCAATCTGGAAATTACTGATTTACATGTACATGGACAGAACAGCATAAACCTTCCTGAAGTATATGCTCGAAAGCATATACCAGTGTCAGAAGATGACATACCAAGAGAAGGAGACCTCGTGAAATGGCCATACCTTCAAGACATCCATCTACCGACCTCAGATGAAGATGTGCATGTTGGTCTGTTAATAGGAAGTAATATTCCAAGGGCCATGGAGCCAGTCGAGGTCATAAATAGCGAAGTGCCTAACGGCCCTTTCGGCTGGATAGTGTACGGAGCATTTAAGGATCAGGCCAGGCAATATACAGTTCATTCTCACAGAGTAAAGATGAAGACAAACATAGATCAACAACTCGAAAGTCTGTTTAATCAGGACTTTAATGATGATTATCAACGACAAACAAGAGAAGCCGCAAGAGGACTTGTCTTTCATCAAGAAAGTTGAGAAGTCAATTAAGCAGCAAGATGATGGACATTTCGAAATTGGTCTGCCTATGAAAAGAGAGGAAGTTGAACTTCCTAACAATGAGAGTCAGGCAACGCAGAGGGCGGCTCACTTGAAGAAAAGGTTTGAGAGGCAGCCGGATTTCAGACAGGACTACACCGAATGTGTGAAGAAGATGCATAACAAAGGTTATATGGAAAAGGTGCCTGCACATGAAAAAAAGAGGGATGATGGCCGTGTTTGGTATCTACCACACCATGGAGTCGTACACCCACAAAAGAAGAAACTTAGAGTCGTCAATATATTTCTTCTGTTAATGATAATCAAATGCTTTGCAAAAGTGTAATTTCAATTCCTTGTTATGCCAAGTATGATGCTTTTGTGATTATGTTAGTTTGATTTGTATCATTGTATCTTTGAATGGAAACCATGTATACCTAATAAATCCTCTGATGAGGCAAAGAAAAAAAACAGGAAACCAGTGCATTCCCAAAGGAAATTGGTTACGATATTAATAGCACCAAAGTTAATATGTTACCATAAGATTACATGTTTAGATATAAATGTCTGTATAAATGTTGAATGTAAAAATGTTATTGGATCAATAAAAACTAATCAAATATAAACACAAAGAATGAATTATGTCATTGTTTCCATGGGATGTAACGAATCTTAGACTTGTACAGTTTCTTGCAATGGGCATTTTAGATGGACACTGACAATATTGCAGTTATGTAATACTCTACCAGACTACCAACATCACATACAATTAAGTTTTCAACTTTTACACTTGGATATGCAAGTTTATTTAACCGTTTAATAGAGGGTCTGTTTAAAAAAATTGCAAAAATAGAGCAAGTAGCCATTCAAACGTTAATGTGCATAATATTTAAGCCATTCTTGTTCAACAATGAAAACAAGAATAAGGACAAACAAGGAGAATTGAGCTCTGGATGTCCAATGTAGGCTCAGGATTGCATGGTTTTGACAAGCAAGGTCCAGATGACGCTCCTTTTCATCCAAGATTATGAACGAGCCATAGGATACCTCCAATGCTCATCAACATTTGAATGGCCAGATGCCTCATGTTTGCAATCTATCTTTTAGAGACCCATTTAGTGTTAAATGGCTTTGCTCACTCATACACGAAGGGTATGATTCCACTTGCATACAAAATTAAAGATTAGTTATTCATGTTTATTTTCATATATAAAAGATAAGTTTATATCAAATAATCATTTAAATATTTCACTATAGTGTCCACTTGATTCTTTTGCTGATATTACAGAATGGGATTTGTACATACATATCAATGAATAGATTTGAAAATGATATGAATTATGAACAGAAGCATTATGCTTTTGGATAATAATCAGTGGCAAGGATTGACAGTTTGGCTTTTATTTCTAGGAACTTCAGAATTTTCAGGGAGAGACCATTACTTTGTCTTTCTGTTGGTCTAATTGCACTGGAACATTCATATCAAACATCAATTGTTATTGCAACCCCTTATGCCCCCCCCCCCCGAAAAAACAGTATTGTTTGTAAATCTGCAATTCAGGTAATTGCATCATATCACATGGTCATATACTGTAGCTTGCCAACTTCAGCCATATACCACAAAGCTTGAGCTCTTCAACTTTTCAAGGAATCTGCCTAAATAAACTATAATAATTTAAAAAATAATAATAACGTTCATTCCTCAATGTTCTCTGATGGGGAATCTCCCCTTCTTTCGTCAGTGCATTGTTCTTCATCATCTGAGTCTAGCACCCGTTCAATGGCTCTCAAGTCTACACCGATGTCATTCATACTGTCTCCAGTGTGTTGGGGTAGTGATGTCCCAGCCTCATCAGAGGGGTCCATGGAGAAGAGAGAATCTTCTGCAAGGGAGCTTCCATGAGCCTGATGACCCAGGCTCTGGGATGATGTGCTGGCGACAGAGTCGGGCATCGTAGAATCAGTCATGAAGAGCGATTGGGCAGAAGAACAGTGCGCCCGAGACCCTCCCGAGAAGGCATCTGCATGGTTGTCTTCAGCTAGAGAGTCCACATGTGTCTGGTGGTTCAGGCTCTGCGAGGAGCTCCTTGCCACGGAGTCTGAAATGGCAGCATCTGTCATGAACAAAGAGCGAGCAGAACTGCAGTGTTCTTGAGATCCAGCAAACGCGTCCGAATGGCTGTCATCCTCCTCCTCGAGTGAGAAGGATTGAGAGTTGTACGCCGGCATAGACTGGACAGCAGAAGACAATGATGGACTCTCACCAAGGTCAAAGAGCGGTGTCGTCAGGGAGCCATTATGGATCTCATCATCTCCTGGAGTATCACTTGAGGTGTAGGCATAGGACGACTCCAGGTGGGATCGAGTGACCGAGGAGGATGAAACAAAGTTGTCACAGTCAAGAACTATAGGTGACTCTTGAGGAACGGAAATGGCAAGCTGAGACAGAGTACTGCATGGCTGCTGCTGATCAGCGCTTGGATCAGTACTTCCTTCTGTCTCCTCACCTCGGACACCATACACAGAAATGGATGCAGAATGATCAGAAGGTATTGTCTCCTTGGTCTCCTCTGAAATGGTGTCATGCACCAACCGTCCCAGACTAGATGTCGGTTGGCCTATAGCTTGCCTAATTGCTTGGGAACTATCACTTTGCACTTCATACAACGTCACAGAAACAGTGTGGGTTGCCATAGAACCACAATCAGGATCAGCATCAGGCAGACGGCTGACTTTCCTTGGCACTCTCTTCTTTCTCTTTGCGCTGCCCAGCCCTCTCGAAGGTAGACTTACCAACTCAGCCATATATGTAGGAACAGGCTTTGGTCTGATAGGTCTTCCACGAGAGCTTCTCAAAACCCTAGAAGATGTCGCTTCCTGAGCCTCCTTCATTTGATGTCTTCTCCTTGCAGGAATGTACTCTTGCTGTTCAACAGCCTCTTCAGGTGCCAAGGGTCTCACAAGATGTCTTTCATCACTTGTACTGCTAACCACTCCAGTCATGCTGTCTAAGCTGTTGCTTCCGGGCCACGGCTTCCGTCTGAAGCGTTCATACCGCTCACAGGACTTCAGGTGCCTGCTAAGGTGGTACTTGGTGATGAAGCCTTTGCCGCAGAGATGGCACTGGTGGTCCCTCTGTCCGCTGTGGATCTTCATGTGCCTCATCAGCTGGGAGTCTTTGTAAAATCTTCTATCACATACAGGGCAACTCACCTATAACAACATAAAAGAGAATATTTGTTGACTACTTATGTGAATGCTGAGCTCTGAACAGTCATTGCCCCATCCGCTCAAAGTCTTTCCAATATCTTCTTTCACATACAGGACAACTCATCTATAACTACATGTATAATGTAGAGAAGAGAGGAGATATTTCAATGACTTGATAAGTACAGAAGCATAAGAGGGGAAGGAGGCAGAGAGGCTGACCACAAAAAAGGGACAAATTACATAAATGATGAGGTAATAGCTGTAATACCTCAAGTGGGATACAATATGGCCCAAATTCACAAAGGAGGTTTGTCAACAAACCTAGGTTTATGTGCGTCATATAATAATAATAATAAGATATTTGTATACCGCAAATTGCAAATTGCAAATTGCCTCTAAGTGGTTTAGAAGAAAATAGCTGATAAGTAAAGGAAACAGAAATTGCATTACAAATTACATCAATTTAGATTATCGGTACCATTAAAACAAACATATGACGAGTTTTGCGTCAAAACGCGTCATATGACGCAGGTAAACCTAGCTTTGTTGACAAACCTCCTTTGTGAATTCTGGCCTATGAGTTCGATAGACAATGGGATGAAGAAGAAAAACATAATCTCCAACCCCAACTCCACCTCAATTAACCAAGCAGAAGATGATAATGGAACTCACTTTCTTGACTTCTCTGTGTTGTTTCATGTGATAGCTGAGGTCGCTGTGTCTGGCAAACATCTTCTCACAGACGAAGCATTGAAGGTCCCTTTTGCCTGTATGTGTGACCTGATGAGATATGAGATGGATCTTCTGCTGGAAAGACTTGTTGCAGGCTTGGCAGGTGAATTGTTTCACTCCTAGAACAGTGAGGAAAAGAAATTACAGTCAAAATGACATAAAAAATAATGATATTGACAGCGAATGGTATACAGATATTGAGCTAACTCTGTCTGTTTCTGGAAGAGAGATGTACACTATCAATCTAAAGACATTCAGTTAAACTTTTTTTTCACTTTGCAATAAAAATACAAAACAACTTTAAACAACTTGTTTGAAGTACAAGAAATGGTAATACCTATAACAGAAACATGGATGAAAATATTCACATTCTGCCAAAAAGGAAAGAAGCCACAAAGGAAAAGCCATTTTAAGAGGCCAAACTACAAGAACATTTCTAAGGCTAATGTTAACAACAAAAAACAGCCTTCAACACTCAAAACCTTGGGCAAGATTTGCTTTCAACACAAGAGAACTGAATATCCTACCTGTGTGTATAAGTGAGTGAGCCCTGAGGTTGCTGCGGTCAGTGAAACCCTTATGGCAGACCTTACACCGATGAGGCTTGACCCCTAGGTGGGTCAGCAGGTGAGTACGTAGCTTGGACGATGACGAGTACACGTGGGAACACACGTTACACTTGTGCATCTTGTCTAGGCATCGCAGAGAGGGGTGGGCCTCCTTGAGGTGGTGTCGCAGCTGAGTCTTATCCAGGAAGCTTCGGTCACATTTTTGACAATCCAGAGTGCCCTTGCGATCTTTGATGCCTGAACCATAACAATTGGGATAGGAAAATAACCAACGATTATGAAAGTAATGGCTTTGGTGATGATTATGATTAGGAAAGTGATTATGATAGTGATAATAACAGTGATGATGACAGTAATGACAATGGTAATGACAATAAGGATAATGATCATGGTGAGCGATGATTATGATAATGATGCTATTGTTAACATTAATAATGAAGATGATTATGATGTTGAAGTCAATAATGATGACGATCACATGTATAGTACTTAACGCATTGACAACTGAATTTTCCTATTCCCATAGCCTCTGACACAGGAGCCACGGACTTTCCGCAGGCAATGGGTTCAGATACTATTCAATATTCCACATCAACCATGTTCACCACAGGATTTTATATTCATTCTACTTTATTTTGACATTTACTAATATGAATTAAAGATAAAGTTGAGTTCTAGTCATGCGATTGCATTGTGAAAGAAGCAGTGTGGAATTGATCAGAAAAAGTTGATCATGTAGCATACAAGTATTGGTGTGTACTGCAAGGGTCTGGAATCATCAAAATGATAAGAAATTTGGCCCAGTCTTGGTAAAGTTACAATCACTGTACACAGAGAGATGTATATGGGACTACACGAACACGTGGCATAAAAATCTGTTCCGATTTTTATGCTGTTACATGCCATATTTAAAATATTAAGGCATTTGAAGAGCCATGCTTTTCAGGGAACATTTTTTATCTGATGTTCTTCCATACTTGCATAATAACAACGATAATGCTGACAACTTATTTTTCACCTCTTCCCAGAACTCAACTTTCTCATGAAGTTGATATTATTCGGACTCTGGAAACACAAAAACTGTTTTATTTGTATATTGTATATAAATGGTGTAGCACACAAAGTGTAAGGTTTTTAAACATGATACATATTCCTTAAAATAGCATGTACTCTAAAACTGTGAAGTATCATACCTTGACAGATCCCTATCTCCCACCCCTAGATTTTCTTTGCACTAGCTACCAAGTTTCACAGACATTGCTCCTTTTCTAAAAGGGATTTTTCATGGGCATAACAACTATCCAACCTCAGATATATCCAAAATAACACATAACCTTGCCCCTAACTATTTTCTTGACCTAGTCTGCCAGATCCCTCCGTTCATCTTCCTCCATGCAATTAATTCCCGGCCCACGAACAAAAACCAGTTATGGTGACCGTGCCATTTTATTGATTGCCCCCGCCCTCTGGAACAAACTCCCACCCCATATTCAAAATGCCCAATCACTTGAATTATTCAAAACCCACATTTTTAATCAGTTATAGATACTGGAGGTGCACACAAATAGTTCATTCCATTCAACTCAATTGGATTGTATTGTATTGTATTAGTAATTTTTTATTTCATTTTGTTGCTTTTAAGGTATTGGACATGTTGAATAATTATACTAAGTTAGACAGTACCACCTGTGAGCTTAGAAACGTGTGTATAAAGTGCCCTATAAATGTAATTATTATTATTATTATTTTGTTACCTCTGAGTCGGCCATACTCCTTGGAATACCAGACTATGAGCTCCTCACCCGGTAGAATGTTTTGAAATGAAGTAAAATAGATGTAGGCACCACTCTGAAAAGCCATCAGGTTATGTTTTTTGGCAATCTTAATAAACATCATCCAATTGGAACAACTCTCATCGTTGGTGAATAGGAGCTGGCACAGCTTTCCATCAGAGAATATCTGCCATTGGAAGAATAAGAAAGAAAATAATATGAATGAACCTTTCACCAATAAAGGTTATCAAATGAAAACTTTAGATCTACACAACAAAGGGCCAGTCATTAAAAATGCTAATAGCCAGTCATTACAAAATTCTAATAACAAGTTATGCCTGGTAACATTGTCGCTGTTAACCAATCATTTGATTAGGATCTACTTCTTCATGTTATAAACATGTAACAGAAATTTAGAGCTTGGTTATGAAAGTGATTTACAGCAAAAAGTGATTTATCTGATGGTCTTGTTAGGGTAACATGTCATAAATCTGACAGCAGAGCAAATTGGGTACAATGTCAGGTGTGTACCTCCATAGGGGTAGCCTCTCTCATTTAGGCTCTGTGTTTTTGCTCTAATTTCACTTTAAAGATTGCTTGATTTTGTTATTTGTTGCTGTTAAGTGAGTTCTTATTGGTCAAGGATCAGCTTAGTCAACTTACAAGGAGTAATTTGGTTTGAATGTTGAGTATCTTATGTTTTCATTTTTGTACTTGGTTTCTGTATTACTTGAACTCTGATGTTCTGCCATTTGCATTCACTTTACTGTACATTTTCTGGCATATCTTGTCGTACACTTCATTGAGTCTGTGATCTTTGTATTCTAGCTGAATGAATTGTTGTGCACACATACTCCTTTTGTGTAATCCTCTTAAGGTATTTTCCTGTTACAATGGAGGGTATTAGACTTTTGAAAGTGCTCTTGTGTGTAACACTTGTTACAGCTGTGTTGAGAACTCACAGTGGTTCTGACCTGTCTTTTTTTGTAAGGAAATGGTGGTTGAATCCACACATTCCTGTTAAAAGCAGTTTGAAGTTCTGTAGTAGACCAATATTGTATTATAGTAATACTACAGCAAGTTTCCAATTGAGTACCTTACTTTCTGGCGATATTGAGCCTAACCCAGGCCCACAGAACCTTGATGGTCTTAACTTAGATCATGATCATGTTCATACATCTCAATATACTGATTATGCACCGTCAAGTCGTATTTGCTATGATTTAAATGCTCTCTATCAGTTGAACAGACAGCCTTACCAGCTGCTATCTCAGCCTGTGTGGACCAGGGTTTGTGACCTTGGTATCGGTCGCCGACGTCAAACTCACCGCGGACGTAAGCCCCGTAAGCGTAGGGTCCCAAGGTCACAATACTCTGCACCTATTTCTGTGCCATCCACTGGTCTCCAACTTGGCCTATGGAATGCACGATCCTTGACCAATAAAACACATGCAGTTACTGATTTAGTTGTAGACAATAACCTTGATGTATTAGTCATAACTGAGTCATGGCTATCTGGGGATAATAACAGGGACGGTCACACTTTGGCCGATATGAAGTTATGCTTGCCTAACTATGATTTTACTCACCGACCCCGTAAGTCTTCTAGGGGTGGTGGCATTTTTGTACTTTATAGATCCACAGCTCGTTGTACTGTAAATTCCAATGATGACTTTTCTTCCTTTGAATTACTTGATTTAATAATCAACCTTACCCCATCCTCTGCTGCTAGATTGTACTGTATTTATCGTCCTCCCTCCACAAGTAACAATGTCTCTAACAGCACCTTTCGGGAGGAATTTTTAACTCTTCTTGAAGGTGCTGCTGTAACCGATCACTTCCCTCTACTCTTAGGTGATTTTAACGTACATGTTGACGATCCCAATGATAATTTTGCAAAATCCTTCATGGGCGGAGTTGATTCTCTTGGGTTTAAGCAGCATGTCCATGAACCTACGCATCGAGCAGGCCATACCCTTGACCTATTATTCACCAGAGATTCAGACGACATCGACCATGTGAAGCTGTTGTCTTCACTCCCTTCCGATCACTCTGCACTTGTTGCTACAGTTAGCCTCACCAGGCCCCAGAACCCGAAGAAGGAAGTGAGCTTCAGAAAATTTCGAAGCATCAATATGGACTCTCTACGCAACGACATTAAACTGATCTTCCATCCACTTTCTGAACCTGTATGTCCCTCTAGATCTGCAGATCAATACAACTCCTTTTTGGGTACTTTGATTGATAGGCATGCTCCTCTTCAAGTCAAATCCGTCACAATTAGATCTAAAGCGCCCTGGTTTACCGAAGACGTGCGGGAGGCAAAGAGACGAAGGCGCCGGGCGGAACGCTGTATGATCAAGTCAGGGCTTTGTGTTGACAGGGAACTGTATCGTCGAGAATGCAATTCTTACTACGAATGCATCTACAATGCTAGGTCAACGTATCTCAAGAATCTTATTGCAGATGCTGACACCAAACAACTGTTCAGCATTGTAAAGTCACTCTCATCCCCAAATCAATCATCAATTATTCCGGATCACTCATCTGACAGTGAACTTGCCAACAGGTTTGCTAGGTTCTTCAGCGAGAAGGTATCCAATTTGGTATCTTCCTTCACTGACTCAGTTCCGGTGCCAGCAGTCACATATTGCGCTCCGTCGTCTGATCATGAACTTTCCCAATTCTGTCTTGTATCTGATTCAGAAGTCAGGAAGCTCATTAAATCACTACCATCTAAACACTGTAAATTGGATCCAATCCCCACGTGGCTCTTGAAGGACACCCTTGACGAACTCCTCCCTGTTATCACCAAGATGTTTAATCTCTCCTTGTCTTCTGGTCATGTCCCGGAATCATTTAAAACATCCCTACTCCTTCCTCTTCTCAAGAAGCCGAACCTTGATCCAAATGGACTGAACAACTACAGGCCCATTGCAAATCTACCTTTCCTAGATAAGGTCTTGGAGAGGATTGTGGCTGCTCAGCTGAAGGCCCACCTCGAGAGATTTGGCATGCTTCCTGTTCATCAATCTGCTTACAGGAACCACCATTCAACAGAAACTGCTACGGTTAAAGTCCTGAACGATCTTCTCCTGGCCATAGACAAGGGTAATGAAGCCGTGCTCATCCTCCTGGATTATACGGCTGCATTTGACACCATCGACCATACCCTGTTACTTCATCGCCTGGAAAATGACTTTTTCCTCACCGGAACTGTGCTTGATTGGATACGCTCATATCTCCACAATCGCAGTCAACGTGTGATCATCAATGACACGCCTTCTGCAACATTTCCACTGATCTGCGGCGTTCCTCAAGGTTCCGTAATCGGCCCACTTCTCTTCGTTCTCTACACCAGCCCACTGTCTAAGGTCATTAACTCTCACCAGGGGATTCAACATGCGATGTACGCTGACGACACTCAGATATATATAACTCTTAAGCCTAACGGGAAGGATGATGCGACTCGGAAACTCAGCAGTTGCCTTGAAGACATTAGGTTCTGGTCTTCTAACAATAGACTTTGCCTTAATGAACGAAAATCTGAAATGATCCACATTACTTCCAAATTCAGAAACACGGATTCCTTCCCCGACTTGGTTACCGGAGATGGCTCACTGAAGGGTAGTGAATATGTTCGAGACCTGGGTGTTTTAATCGACACAAATCTTACATTTCAACAGCACATTAAAAACGTATGTAAGTCGGCATCTTTTGGAATCTTCAAAATTGGGAAAATTAGGAAACTACTTGACCGACCCACAACTGCAAAATTAACCCATGCATTTGTTTCCTCCCACCTTGATTATTGTAATTCAATTTTTTCTGGTCTTCCGCAATCGTCCCTACTTCCACTTCAAAGAATTCAGAATACTGCTGCAAGGCTTGTTACTCTCTCGAGAAAGTTTGAGCACATAACCCCAATATTGCGTTCTCTTCATTGGCTTCCCATACACAATCGTATAACATTTAAAGTTCTTCTTCTTACATACAAAATTCTCCATGGCCAAGCCCCTAAATATCTTTCAGATTTGATTTCCTTACGTTCTTCTAGTTCTTTAAGACCTCTTCGATCATCATCAACCTTGCAGTTAACCCTCAGACCTTGTACCGTTACAAAATATGGCGATCGAGCTTTCTCAGTAAATGCCCCTATCCTTTGGAACAAATTACCAGCGCACTTTCATAATATTCATTCTCTCGACCAATTCAAGTCCTTGCTGAAAACGCACCTTTTTAATTCATAAATAATATTCTGCAGTTGTGAGTCGGTCAAAGGAGGTGCACACCGTCTTATTTTTTGTTTGTTCGATCCTATGTTTGATCCTATCTTTGACCTCTTGTATGTATGTTTGATCTCACTCTTATCTTATTTTTTATTATTATATATGCATGATTTATTGAATAAAGAACAGATGTATAAGTTGTGTGTTTATTATAAGTTTTGGTAAATAATTGTTAAAGGTGAATTCCATTCATATTGAATTAGGTATCGTTAGAAAGGTTATTTTCAGTTCTTCATTTTTGTTTTTAAGTTCATTTTCAATAAACATAAGGGGAAGGAGATATAATGGAATGAAGTTACGAGAATCAAGTTTTTCTGAGAGAATTTCGTCTACGATACCATTAGGAGATTTGAGCATGTGACGTCATTCCGTGGACTATTCACAACACGGTCACCGCGCGCATTCTATTCGCAATCAGATAGCACTGCAGTGTACATATCAGAGTGAAAGTATAGACGTTATATCGGGATATTAATCATCAGTAAATATGACAGAAAACAGCTCAGACGAACTCGAAATGATCTTTGAGTATGATGAAGAAGCTAGAAGTTAGTAGCAGTGATGATGGTATATAAGTGAAGATGATGGTGAATTGGGCGAATTAAAGACGACGAAAATGTAACGCTGATCGAATCCGTTTGATGCGGGAGTTCAAGCTGCCAGCTAGGCCTACTCCAGGAAGCTCCGACGCCGAGCTTCGGCGGGTGCATAGAGAAACATTCAAACATGCAGCGGGTGGGGCGACATTATCTCAAAATATGCGAAGGGAGTAATTACAATTTTGACTTTACTAGGTTGCTCGACTTCTCTGAGCATCTGGCTGGCCAGTTGAAATTATAATTTGAAGAATTAGTCTTCGATGGGGAAAAGGGGGAGATTCTTCGTCCTACCCCGACGATTCTTCCCTGTTGTATATCGTCGATTCAACATGCATGGCTAAGAGATAGTACCGCACGACCGCGCCGTCTCTTTGCTGAGTTTTTTTTTTTGATCAGCACTGAGACATTTCATCTAGACCAGTAGTAATTACAAGCCGAGTAATAATACTTAATTTGTTCGAATGACAGACGTTTCAGCTAATTTATAACCCGAGAAAAACAACTTTATCTCCAAAAAATGTCATGCTGCAATTGCAGCTCAGCTCAGCCGTTCGTAGTGCAGTGTTCGCACTACGAACGGCTGAGCTGAGCTATCGCGAGTTCTCCCCGTGCCGCGAAATTCAAGTTACGCTAATTATCAAAACAAAACATAGGCGAAGCCGGTGTGTCAGGATCTGCAAGACGATCAATTTTACAGTACCAAACGTCAATATTTCAAGGAAACCAAACATCGGGAAGTAACCAATGCTTATATAATTGAAAGAATGTTTATTTCTTGATTGTAAATTCGATAAAACACTTCATTAAATATCACAAAAATTGCAAAATCTACTAACAAAATTACCCATGTTTGTGTACGTTTTTACATTGAAATAATACATTGTACTTCCGGGTTTAGGAACAGTCCACGGAAATACGTCACATATACTACGTCACGAAGGAGAATATCAACGCTTCCGGGTTCCTCTGCTTACACTTTTGATCTTTCCAAGTCTAATAATAATTTAACAACACATGCAAATTTCTGTCAATCAATATATTTGTATTCCTTATGTCATAAGCATTGCAACAATAGCAAACATGCATATTTTCACCACTTTCTTCCAAATTCACCTTTAAGTCAGAATATGGTGCGCTTAGAGACACCAGTATTAAGCGCCTTATAAATATTGTTTATTATTATTATTATTAAGTAGAGCAAACTGTTTTTTTGTTTTTTGTTTAGTTAAAAAAAAACATACTAAAACGAGAACGGGACGTATAGACGGACGGACGGACAACCCGAAAACATAATGCCTCCGGCTACTTTGTAGCGGAGGCATGAAAAGGGAATTCTTAAGACTTATTGGTAGCATTCAGCCAACTGATCACATAACTGTGTTTTTAAGCTGAACCCAGTATTATAATAAAACAATGTCTTACCCTCCATGCCTTTTGTCCAATAGCATCTAGGTCTGTGGACGAATTGATGTCAGCAAGTTTCCCAACGACAGGACCAAAACGGGTGTTCATCTGAATCTCATGCTTTGCAAAAACTCCTTGAGGAAAATACGAGACAAGAAAATGTAAGAAAAGGGACTTGAATATATTCAAGAATTTTAGACAGACTGTGTCAAGTCTGTTCAAAAAGACAACTTAAAGCCCATCAATACTAGTGAACAGGAGGGTTTAGGAGGGATTTGATGGTTATCTCATCAAATCAGCTCTCAATTAACGTAAGAAAAAGAGGATCATGGGGGACCAATGGTCATCGATTATGCAGTGTTTGTTATATAGAGGGAGCTATAGTAGTAGCTATAAGTAGTGCAGCATGGCTTAAGTCTGTTCAAAAAGACAACTTGGGTCTGATTCCAATCCAGTCCAAGACTACCGAAGAGTTCAAAGTCTATATTAAAAGCTGAATTCTAAAGCCAGGTAAACTCAGCCAAGGTCGAGTGCTTTGTTGAGTTTTGTCACCATGTGGTCTACTTTAGAGTAAAGTCTAGCTGTTACTTGATCGAATACCGCACTGCACATCCGTTTGCAAGACATTATACTACATTAGCACTCTTTGGCCAGTTGTTAAATGTATACTGGTATGAAGGAATTTCTTGGTTTGGTTTGGTTTTATTTTCCGTATAAAAATTTGAATACATACAAGAATACAATTAACAAATATAATACAAATCAAGAATTAATAACGGCTGGAATGCTCTATTCAGAGCCGTTATTAAAATGGCTCTGCTCTTCCTAGAGGTCCAGAAATAGATAATTAAACACAGAAATAAAACACAAAATATAACAAAGATATTACATACGCACTATCCAAAAAAACCTCCCAAACCTTCTATATCACATTATGAATACGACTGTTACCATCCCCTCCCCCTTTACACCAAAAGTTTATACTTCAAAATCTAGTATCCATTCATTTAGGCCATGCCGAAATAGATTGAGTGTGTTCAATCATAATAGTGTATTTTTTAATCCTTTGAGCACCCAAATCTGTAGCCTACATGTACATGTACACATTCGTAATAGCCAGGGTATTATTTGAGCACATCAAAAATACACCATTATGATTGAACTAAAACCAAGGGGTTAGAAATCCTAATACCATACCTGTCTCGCCTGGAATAACAGAGGAGGGTTTAAACATCAACAGATCTGGTAAAGACTGCCTTGCTCTGGTTTCAACTGCTTTATCTATAACCATCACACTGGGTTTCTGATGAGGGCAGCATTTCACAATAGATTTACATGAACTACACCCTACAAAATGATAAAGACGAAAATGGCAATGAGACCTAGGCCCTGTCTTACAAAGAGTTGATATTAATGGCAACGTATTTGTGATTGATATCAATCGCAACTATGTACATAAGAGAATAGGAGAATGCAAACTTGGATTGATTGAAGGACTTGCGATTGATTTGGATCAATCGTAAATCTTTGTAAGATGGAGCCCTGGTGATCTGCCTGTGCTGCATGTTTCAAACAAAGGACCGTCTCTAACCAATTAAACATTTTTTTTCCCCACTATCCTGGAATAAACAGGTTGGAAGAAATACTGCTACACAATAGCAGTTCTATGGGTTTGTTTTTGTTTATTTTGGGGTGTGTATTTTTTTTTTATTTTTTTTTTATTATTATTATTTTTTTTTTATTTTTTTTTGGGGGGGGGGGGGGGTCAAGTCCTCAAAAGAACTTAGCGAGACACATGTTGAAAAAAAACAATGCAAAAGCCTCCCAAAATTATTCTTCTAGAACCGCTTCTGCTGGTAAATTCAGTCTATATTTGTCCTAGCTAGTTACATGACAGATAGCGATGGAAAAACTAAAGACTTTGTTAAAGAGTTGCAGGCCAAGAAATTGCATGTATTACTGTTTCTCAGCATTGTCACAGTCACTTCAAAATTCAGTTATTGTGTCATTCAATTTACTTCATTTTTGATGATATCAGAACTTCAGAAGAGTACATTATCAAAGTCAATGTTTTCCATTTTGCTGGTGTGGGCCTTTTCTCAACTGACTGCAAAAAAATTTCTTGAGAGAAGTTTGAAGAATGCCAGAATCACCAACAATTTTCATTAATCCTGTACGAATGTTGTGAGTGTTAATTGACATCTTATCTTGTAGTTAAAGGCACTAAATAATAGTTAGAAGTATGATTTGTAATGATTGTATTAAATATAAAAGATCAAGTATTGCATGAAGATAAACAGTATTTTCAATATTTATTTGGTACTGTTCTGCAATCCCTATGTGTGTATTGTTAAATTTAAGGCTTGCATGACTGTATGAGCCACTACTGCATAATGATAATATACAAGTGTGTTATGGTCCTTATGGAAGGCACTAAATGTACATATATGTTTACAGTAAGATTTAGGCATGAAGTACTGTACATGTTTGCAGATTATCATTTGATGCAAAGGTTAGGCAACATAAATGCACAGATAAATGTATTTTTATTGGGGTTATTATGCCTTCATTAGCTGAAATCACATTAAATAGATTGTACCTGCATACTTTACTATAGATGAGATACATGTAGGTAGGGAATAAATATTCTATCACGTAGCAAAATTTGGTGATATGATAAGAAATTGTTACGTAAACACGTATTCGGTTCAAGTTAGTAGATAATGCATTTGTACTACAAATGAGATTGAACAATGTTACAGATTTTATGGTTTGTAAGCAAAAGATTTATTATTGTCAATTTAATCTATCAATTTTACAGATTGAACCACCATATGCATCAAAAGCCATTGTCATGTATTTTGCTCAGTGAATGTTATCACTTGCTGTATGTAAGTGGAGATACCTGTCAATGAATCATCATATGACACACACGCTGAAGGTATCTTCAATACGGTTTTCTAGGACTCATTTTGGTCTTTGGTGGATGAGTGTTTGGAGGGCAGTGAATAACATTTATATCATTAACATTCATAGTTTAATACAACCTATTAAGAGAATGCTCTCCCATTTTAGCTACTACAGGCCTTTCAGATGGTTATCTCATCAAATCAGCTCTCAATTAACAAAAGAAAAAGAGGATCAAGGGGGACCAACAGGCACTGATTAGGCATTGTTTGTTATATAGAGGGCACAACTAGCAATAAGTAGTGTAGGGGGGCTTTAAAGCTTACAATGGGAGCGCCAGGAGTGTCACTTATGACAGAGATGAGCGCTATACAAGAACACACTATTAATATTATTATTATTAATTACTTTCTCAAACAAACCTTCACCCTTGCCAAACTTTTCTATTAAGACTTTGATTTATGAATAATTGAATATGTAACATGTATTAAATAAAACTAAAAAATGTAAGGAATATACTCACATGATTCCTGCTGTTTTTTAACCTCATGATTTATGTTCTGCTGCACTATCCCACCGCTTGATTTGACCCCAACCCCACAGGTCATGACCCTTGACCTCTCCTGTGGAGGCGTGATCAAGGACGGTAGGGATGAGAGTTTCACCAAACCCGGAGAAACCTGCTGGGGCTGTAAGTTGAAAACATCAGGGCCCTGATTCAACAAAGCTGGTTGTAAATCCATGGAGTTGGTAAAACCTGAGAAGCTGTTATTGTCATGGAAACCTTTCTGTGAGGTCAAAGGTGACAGCAGCTGGGTGTGTGACCCAAAGTTGAGAGGAGGGGAGAACAAGTTGATGTTTGAAATACTGTTTGTTAGGACAGAGGGTGCTGATATGTTGGTGCTTGGGGCCAATGGCGTTACTTCAGATTGACCACTTTGACCCGAGGGTAGTACGTTGAACTGAGAAGGTAATGAGGTCACCTGAGGGGTGAAAGGTTGACTTTGGAGCTGCTGAGATGACCCAAGTTGGTTTGGCACAATCATGATCTGCTGGGGTGGATTGGTCTGCGTTGGCTGGACGACCGATGCTGGGGATGCAGTCGAGGTGATGAGATTGCAGATTTGGGAGAGGAGATGGGCGGAGTCCTGGGACGTGACCTGTGTCCTGATTGGTGGATGAGCTGGCTGCAGGCCACACCTATTGACCTGAGTGACCCCCTGAGTGACACCTGATGCAGGGTGGGCCAGTCCATTGTTTGGTAGGTGGATGGCGATGTTCATATTTACAGGAGGTGGCTGCTGTCTAGTCAAAGATGATGAATTGGACCTGGAGAATGAATCGCATGAGGAGCAATAATAGTTTGTATAAAGATCTGTGAAATAAGAAATCCAACAAAAACAGTTACCTTTTACTGTTTCCTAATCCACTTTTTGTATTAATATTATTATTTTGCTTTTGCCTGCATCTTGTTTGCTTTAATTATTTCTTTACCCATTAACCACTGACACTATGAACATGACGGACAAAGAAAGCGGACAAAATATACAGTTCCTCAGGTAGACAAAGGAACATTCCTTCACTGCTATTATGTAAAAAGGTGAATATGCATGTGACACCTGTTCTACACCTTTTTACATAATAGCAGTGAAGGGATTTTCCTTTGTCTACCAGAGGAACTGTATATTTTGTCCGCTTTCTTTGTCAGTCATGTTCATTGTGTGACTTCTCTCATGTCATACTTCATAGGCTTAATAAAAGAACCGCCCAATCCTGCTGGCAATGGGTTTTAACCATTCATTGTATGAAAAACTTATACGCAAATAAGATAAGGTAAACCTGTGAACAGCATCATTGGTTAACAAGACTCCATTTGCATGTATATAAAAACAGCTATGGTAAATCAAAACTCTACCTTTGTGAAGATACTGGTTGAGTAGCATTGATGTTAGTGCCAGTGGATGGTTGGTAGAGAACAGTCTCAGGATTGCCTGTGACTGGCTTCAATAGACCAGCATTGTTGATGAGTGTAGGAGCTGGTACATGTTGCGATTGTGTTGGAACAAGAACCCAGTTAGAACCTAGCAAAATGCAACGTCAATAAAACAAGAGAATGAGTGTTATAATAATAATAATATTTAATTTTTATATAGCGCTTAATACAGATGTCTCTAAGCGCTTTACAGATAATTGCACTCACAGGAAGGTCGAGTTGAAATTATTGAAATTATTATCTTTTGATAATACTTTAAAAATGATTGGATAGTAAATACAAATCTATAGTAATACAAAAAATAGCTGTATAGTGGACACTGGGTGGTAGATCTGATTTCTTTTTTAACATCCACCTGTAACCATCCATCTAAAAATTGTCCATCCATTATTATTTTGTTATGACTCCATTAATGTTAGTATTAGCCAGGCCCAAGGTAGTGCCCCTTTATTTTTTAAGCTACTTTGAATGCAACTACCCATACATGTTTACCTATCTGTTTCAGCGTGTAGAGCTTCTTAGCAGGTACCTGTGGTTGTATGTTCAGTGTGCTATGCTGAAGTAATGCCATTCTCTGCCCTGCCTGAACCCCTGCATTAGGTACAAGAACAACCGGTCCAGAAGGGGGTACAGTCTGTACATAAGAAAGGCAAAGAAGAGGACTAGTAAATGAGTATTAATTCAGGGTGCTCTCTCAATAAATACATCCCAACCCTTTAAAGCTCCACTGCACTACTTATAGCTACTTGCACCCTCTATACAGCAAGCGATGCATCTTTGTTGACCATTGGTCCCCCATGATCCCCTCTTTCTTATGTTCATTGAGAGCTGATTTGATGAAATAACCACCTGTCGGTGACCATGCAGAGAGGTCTAATCCCTCCTGGCCAAACTAGTGCAGAGGGGCTTTAAGGTTAAAAGATGTAGTTAAATGGTTCCCATTTCTTGCAATATTGTCTTCTCAATAATGTTTGGCAAATGAGATAGCCTAAGATAGCAAGCTTCCATTTGTTGCATCAGAATAGAATGATTTTTGATAACAATTTGAATTCCAAAATGTTATGATACTTTGAGCAAATCCTTTGATAGGCCAAATCTGGAGTGTGGGTCATAACCCAGGATTTAGGTTATGTACAATACTCAAGTCACAGTTAGGAGAAAGACACCAGCTTGACAATACCCAGAAGAAAATAAACACTGAGTGACAAAAATATTGGGTGATTTTTAGTCAGTTTAGAGGTGTGACTGATGTACATATTGTCATGTACTACTGTTCTCAAAATTATTTATATCCTCAACATTTTTTGTAAATTTTTATTTTTGTGATGAAATGAATCAGTTTTGTCAAGTTTGTTTATATACGGTTCTTTAATTTACTTTTTTACTTCACCTGGGTATGAAAAATTGGCAGGGTGGCAGATTGCTGATTGGTTGGTAATAAGACGGTGACGGGAGGAGAGGGTACGGCAGTCACTGGAATGCTCATCTCTGTCGGTACCGCAGCCACTGTTCTCACCCCTGTCTGTCTCCCACAATGGGATGGCTGCACCATCTGAGTCGTACCACCATGAGGAAGGGTCAAGCTGCCTCCTTCCTGCCGGGATGGGGGTACACCAGCAGCAGGGGGTGGGGAGGGGTCCAGGGGCACCTGTCCTATCGCAGTGGACTGGACGACTGCGTTGACTGCACTACTAAGCTGGTCAACGTTGATGGTAGCTAGTATGTCATTCATTGTAAATCATCTCCTTTTCCTGAGTAAAGAAAGAATGAAAGTGCTTTGTAGGATTTTAAGAAATTTTAAACAACCGGTAGGTCAGATGATGGTGACGGCATTCATGTAAAGACTGTGTAATGTCTATGGCAATGAGGGATTTGACTTTGCTGTCTTTTTTGGAGTATTTTCCTAAAAACGATTATAAAATTAGTATACACTTTCTGATAGGTTTCACGGCAAACCGCTGCACAATACAAGTGCATACCAACAGTTGGCCGGAGTGCAAGCGCGCGTGCTTGAAGTTGGCGACCGTAATGATCATCATCAATTGGAAGAGCAGTGGTCTCGTAATCCGGTGACCCGGGTTCGAAACCAAGGCGATGCGCTATATTTGGTAAGGCATTAATCCTCACTACAAGGTCTCTTGAAGAGGACCTGAAAGACCATCAATACTACTGGGCCAGAAAGGATTAGACCACACAGAGAGGTCACTGACAGGTGGCTATAACTCAGCTCTCAACTAACATAAGAAAAAGAGGATCATGGGGGACCAACAGGCACCGATTGGGGAAGTTTTCTATATAGAGGTCCAAGTAGGACAGTGAGATTTTACGGCGTCGGTCCTCTGGTTGCTTACTAGCAAGCCTTTATGCTTTCTTAGCAGTCAGGTAAAATAACCACCACTACATTACCACTACATAATGTGAATTACTTGCATGAATTTATTGAGGATCTGAGATTACAGTCACTAACTTCACGCACGCGCGTTAGCACACACCTGGCCTACTGTCGGTATCATGTATTTGTTTGTTGCAGTGGCTACTGGCTAGTGCCTAGGGTCATTCCATGTCAAATCACCCAATGGTTTTAACCCGACCATTTTTGATTTTGATGAAACTTAGTGTACTTGTTGAGTGTGATCTCACAGCACCAAATCCAAAATTTTAGGTCAATCGGGTGAGGGGTTTGGGAGATACGTCCCTCCAAATGTTGAGATTTTTTCAAAAATGGGGGTGGCGGGCCTACCTTTGAACCCTTGTATTTCGGGACCTAATGGGTCAATCTTCACAAAATTTGTATTTTTGGAAAGGGTATTCAATAAGGATTCCAAATCTGTCGCCATTTTGAAAATTCGTACATGTTGGGGTACTTTGACCTCTTGACCTAAGATTTGACCTTGAAATTGACCATGTGGATCACGTGACCTTGACAACATTTTTCATGAAATGTAATCTCTGACATGTTCACTTAAACATATAAAAGTTTCAGAGATATAATATTGTTTGTTTAGGAGCAATAAGGATTGAAAGTATCCATACTTACAGATATTCACAATAAACCCTATTATAATGTATACAATACATGCAATATGCACAGTACAACATACATCTTCCACATGCTTTTTTGGTTCTATAGGCATATCCATTCTAAATGTCAGCAGTATTTGAATAGAAATAAAATGACAAGTTTAGGAGGGATTTGATGGTTATCTCATCAAATCAGCTCTCAATTAACGTAAGAAAAAGAGGATCATGGGGGACCAATGGTCACCGATTATGCATTGTTTGTTATATAGAGGGAGCTATAGTAGTAGCTATAAGTAGTGCAGCATGGCTTAAGTCTGTTCAAAAAGACAACTTGGGTCTGATTCCAATCCAGTCCAAGACTACCGAAGAGTTCAAAGTCTATATTAAAAGCTGAATTCTAAAGCCAGGTAAACTCAGCCAAGGTCGAGTGCTTTGTTGAGTTTTGTCACCATGTGGTCTACTTTAGAGTAAAGTCTAGCTGTTACTTGATCGAATACCGCACTGCACATCCGTTTGCAAGACATTAAACTACATTAGCACTCTTTGGCCAGTTGTTAAATGTATACTGGTATGAAGGAATTTCTTGGTTTGGTTTGGTTTTATTTTCCGTATAAAAATTTGAATACATACAAGAATACAATTAACAAATATAATACAAATCAAGAATTAATAACGGCTGGAATGCTCTATTCAGAGCCGTTATTAAAATGGCTCTGCTCTTCCTAGAGGTCCAGAAATAGATAATTAAACACAGAAATAAAACACAAAATATAACAAAGATATTACATACGCACTATCCAAAAAAACCTCCCAAACCTTCTATATCACATTATGAATACGACTGTTACCATCCCCTCCCCCTTTACACCAAAAGTTTATACTTCAAAATCTAGTATCCATTCATTTAGGC
>JAVYIG010012614.1:0-52476 GCA_035222895.1 Strongylocentrotus droebachiensis
TGAGAGAGAGAGAGAAAGAGAGAGAGAGAGAGAGATATAGAGAGAGAGAGAGAGAGAGAGAGAAAGAAATAGAGATAGAGAGTGAGATATGGAGAATGAGACAGAGAGATATAGAGTGAAAGAGAGAGAGAGAGAGATAGTGAGATAGAGAGTGAGATAGAGAGATAGAAAAAATAGAGAGTAAGATAGAGAGAGGGAGAAAGAGAGAGAGAGAGAGTGAGATAGAGAGATAGAAAAATAGAGAGTAAGATAGAGAGAGGGAGAAAGAGAGAGAGAGAGTGAGATAGAGAGATAGAAAAATAGAGAGTAAGATAGAGAGAGGGAGAAAGAGAGAGATTGACGATAGAGTAATACATGTATATATAAAATAAATTTCTCATTATCTACTTGTCATTGTCGATGACATATCATCCTCAAACTGAAACTGTCATCAGAAACCTTCAAGCTATTCTTGACATGGCAAAGGCTCTAAACAAACAGGTGTGGAACAATGATGATCGGATTGCCAAAGTCTATATAGGTTTATGTATGGCACCTGGAGAGATATATGTTTAAAAACCATATCTACAAACATTGACTATAATACTACTACACATATCCATTTGGATTATGAGCAAAAATATGAATTATTTACACAATGAAATATATACATGTACATGTAACTGCACTGCCCCATTGGGCTGTGCTCTGTAAGTTACAAGATGATGAAATAGTCACTGTTCACCCTTCGGTGTTTTGGCATGGATATACCAAACAATCTTAAAAACTACGAACATGATTATAAATACTTTTACAAAAAAATCAACCCAAGGCAATTTCAATAGCCTTGTCTATCACTATTTAATGTGTCAACATAACAATGGACATACTACATAGTCTAAACAAATTTTTATAGGCAATACAAAAGCATATTGGAATCGCCCTCAAGTGAGTTTCATGAAAGTCCTTGTAATCATGTTGAATATAAAACATTTAGATATTTTTTTCTTCTCTGATATAACATTTATTATATTATTGCTCTTTTACATCTCAAGATAAAAACATTTCCATCTTAAAGGTTGCTAAAAGATATTTAATTACTGGAAAAAATGCAATTATATTGAAAGTGTATTAAAACATTAATTATTTTAGTCCCTCAGAGAGGACCTAAAGGCGTTGGTCCCCTGGTTGCTTAGTTACAAGCATACACATGCTTTTTTAGCAGTCAGGTAAAACAAACAAACAATTTGTACTATCCAAAGTTGCAATTATCCTTTTACAATAAAGGTCTTTTCTTTTCCTCTTCATAAATAAGCGAGTTCGTAATTAGGATTTGCCCATGTGCAGATAAAGGTCATTCGGACCCAAATTGTAAAACCATTGAGACGAATACTTGTATCGTGCTCATGAAAGTTATGTAATCAGTATTCATTTATGCACCAACAGTACATTTATCTGATACACAGGTGGAAGTATTCTTCTCAATAGGCAAACAAAAGGTATTCATGAAGCACCTCCATCACTTTGGCAGTGATTATTCTAAAATGCACACAGGCAGGTGGGAAGTATCCATCGTATCTAAGATCTGTGGATATTTTCGGGTCATGCGGTCCAGAGCTATTTACGAACTCGCTTATTGTACTTTCAAATACCATATAAAATGTACCGGTAAGTACATACTAAGTGAAGTGCATGTATGGCATGTTTACACTACAATGAGAGTTCAATATATCCTGCAGTATACGTGAAACACATATTGTCTATTGGGAGCAAGAAGGGCATTAACCCATGTAATTTTACACAGAGTCAATGCCCTTCTGGCTCCAAACAGACAGTAACATGAACCAAAAGCAAAGGCTAACCCTTTAAGGTTGTCAATACCCTAGCTACTAGTATAGCCACTCTACACTTTAAGTACAATGAGGCAAGCTTAATTACAGCATATATAATAAAACAATCTGTCATAATTAGCCCTTTACATACACATATGTCTGTACAGCCTCATTCAGATATAAAGTGGTATTCCACAGCGTTAAACCATTTTTTGTACAACGATGACATAAGTTAATAGTAATATGCTTCACTCCTCTGTATCTTATAATACAGTCAAACCTGTCCAGCATAACAACTGCTCAAGGGAAACACAAAAAGTGGTCTTTGTAGACAGGCTCGTTTAGTACATGTTTCAATGAGAAACCATTTCCAAGGGAAACAAAAAAAATGTGCTTGTTGTAGACAGGTCGTCACTAAAGCAGGTTTGGCTGTACACAGCTCAGTGAATACTTGTAGGACCTTTAATGCAAGCAGTTGCCATTCATTTACACTGTACAAATATATCTCAACGAGCCTTAAGGAATATTTTGCGTATTTTCAGATACTCTATCATTATGTGCCTGGCATAAGGGTGCACAAATAAATCATGGTCAAATTTAAAATAAATTAGGTCTGTAGAGAAGGAGAAAAGAGACAATTTACATGAATTATCATAAATCACTGGCAAGGTTTAAACAAGGGACTGAATAAATGTGTTATATAGATAATTTAATCAAAGAAAGGAAGTTCTAAATTTGAAACAAGCCTTCCTAAAAGGATGCCCATCTACAGGCTGGGTATATACTTTTGCACCCTTCGACCAAGCACACTTTTAATTTAATTTTCTGGATCCCAATGAAGAAGAGTTTTGTCATATTAACAAAGCTGAGCAGGCTATTCAGCCATTCAATATATATTTTATTTTATATGTAATTCATTTTGTTTGTATTTGGGTTTTTTAAATTGTGATTAGCAAAATAATTATCTTACCATACAATACCACACACACATTTTTTTCTTCAAGCAAAATTATTTTAAAACTTTAAATACATAATCTACTGCTCAGGTGACGCATAGATATACATTTCATAACAATGAAAATAAGCCTACGCAAATAATAATGATAACGTGCACTAAGATTGTTACATTAGTAAATGAAGTCGAGTGTCAAAATGGTGTTAAATGTCTTATATACAGAGTCTACGGTCTAACAACCTTCTGCGACTCAACTCTATGAAATATTTGTTCATAAGGCACGTCTGGTGAGCAAAGGAAGCGACCGAGAAAAGGAAGACCCATTCAGCAAAGAAAGGTAAAAAAGTCTTATTTACATTATACAACGAGGGAGAGAGAATGAGAGAAACGACAGCGGAAAGATAGAAAAGAAAGAGAGAAAAAGAAAAAAAAGGGAGAAAAGTAGAAGAACAAAAATATATATACGGATCATGTAGTGTAAGTTAATGAGAGAGAGAGAGAGTGTGTGAGAGAGAGAGAGAGAGAGAGAGAGATAGAAAGAGAGCATGATACTAGATGCAGATGAAGAAAGCAAAGAGAGAAGAAAATACATATTAACATTAGTAAGAGAGAGAGAGAGAGAGGAAGAGAGAGGAGGGGGCAAGGGAGCATTATGTAGACAAGAAAAGAGAGAAAGAATGGGAGTGACAGTACATAAGAGATACAAGGAAGATTAATTAAAACTCAAGGTAGCTAACTAAATCTATATTAGTCACTGTTATACAAAATAATTACTGTATCATAAAGTAAATATGTTACAGTATAATACAAGTGTTATTAATCTAGTCAAGTTAGCAAGATGTAATTCTAACTACAAAAGTCACTATCAAATACAATATATTTACAGTAACACAAGGCACAAATGGCCTTATGGAAGATCACAATTTTGGAAGACGTGTGATTTTGTTGCTTGTGCAACACAAGGCACTTAGAGATAAACTTAACTACAACATTGGAATGTATTGCACAAGTGAGAATGACAACTTTACATTATAAATAAGTAAATGTATATATATATACAAGCATAGTATATCTATAGAATTTGTAATGAAGAAAGACACAATTCTGATTTACATTCTATGATAACTTACAAAGACAGATCAAATATCGTTATAAATAGGTACTTTTTATATATTTTCAGTTCTAGCCTGTAAGAATTATAGAAAGCTTGAACAAAGAAACTCGAACCCTGCAGAAAATAATTCCACTCTTATAACATAAATAGATATTTGAAATATATCAGCAAACAGTTAGGAATTACACACAATGCGGTCTGAAACAACCTGCAGGACAATAACACAACTCTGAATACAAACCGTGATACTAACAATTAGTCATTTCCATATGTAATGACCATTTAGGTGCGTTTGATACATGTGTATCCCTCTTCAAACAAATCATTACAGACAAGAAGAGCAATATACATGTAACTCTGCTTTCGAAACATGATGAAGCTAATAAAATCACGCGGAATAACAAAACAAAAACAATGTTTAATGTGTTTTTACATGATTTAGATAAATGTGCATCATGAAATGTAAGTTCTAGTCTATGCAATGTTTTATTTTTATTTTTCAAATTGCTAAAGCAGCACTGTAAATGGTTTGGAAATGCCCCCCCCCCCCCCAAGTCTGATGCAATTTGCAGTGAATCCTGTATATACAGACCACTATAAAATAGAGACATGAAAGCATCCAGGTTGTCTTTATATATCAGGTGTGAATAAATATCTAAATGTTTGAGCACTTTATACTTTATTTCTTATTATTTTCGCAGAATTAAGCACCCCTAAATTTAATACTCATCATGAAATGAAGATTATATTGCAAATTACATGTATGCCATAGTAAAGTTGTTAAGTACAGATAAAACAGATCACTATTGGTTATAAAGAAAATAGTCACAACACACAAGCATAATACAACCCAATTATATTGACTTAGTACTGAAAGGAGGTGGTAGTAACACACTTTCAATAAATTAACGATTCAGTAATACTCATGATTTGAATATAAAACATATAACAGGAGAGATAACAAAACAATTCTATAACATTCTTCAATACATGTATCGTAAGTATATTTTCATGTAAGGTCACATCATAAACCCACAACACACATTATAATAATAATAATAATAGCTCGTTCTTATATAACGCTTTTCAGGACCGAAGGCCCTCTCATTATGATCTGACTGCCATGATAATACTTTAGAAGGTATTGCATCATAACTAGGTTTTTAAAGTTTAAAGGCTCATAGTAGTGGGTTCTCGTAGGGAATTTCGAAACCATTCTGGTGTTTGCGCAATAAAAGGTGTTGTCAGTCACCAAGAGTGGACTCAATTTTTATGACCGACATGTCTTGTCTTATACGCTGTGCCTTGAACCTACCGCCATAAGGAGTTCTCATCATAATGTAACTCCCCTCACCGTCGAGATATGAAGGCAACCTGGAGTATTTTCTGGGGGGTGTTTCACAAAGATCTTCTGTTGAACTTATCTCTAAGTTGGACTAAACAATTTTGGAAAGCCATTAGCATCCTTGAAAATATTTTGTAAAAATTATTTTAAAAGGCATAAAATGTTGATTCAAATCATTCATATTTTCTATTATCATGGGAGATTTCATGTTCTAGATGTGGAATTTATGAAAAGTCTAAATTACTTGAATTTTTTCATTATAAGGCTACAAATGGCTCTCCAAAATATTTAAGTCCAACTTAGAGTTAAGTTCAACTTAGAATCTTTGTGAAACGCCCCCTGGTGGGACAACAGGTTCGGCGCCTGAGAGACCTGTGCTCACATTAATTGGTAATTCAAGCAAATTTTGTGTCAGTGTCTTATAATGCAAGACACACCGGCACTGACTAGTATGTGACCTTTGACCTTCATGACTGGGGATAATATTGGTCATTCAAATTATAACAATGAAAATGCATGGTTTAGTGGGTATTTAAGTTGGGAGGAAATTCCAAATTGGCTTCAGATTCGGGATAGTCTTACAATTTGACTTTTTCTTGAGGTGACCATACCGCACGTTATAAATTGTTACAATTCACAAGACCAATACGAACCTCAATCCGCAAGAATTTATAGTGGAAATTTTGATACTAAATGACATAATTCTCTCAAACTTGGATCCTAGTTGCATCATATGAATATAGTGTGCTGTGTGTCATATAGTAGACTACGTGATATTCTATTATTGATACCCAATTGTTAAATCAATAAATCAATCATATTGCACAGTGTTAATAAAAGAAAAATTTATAATGCTTATTGAATGTGATTACATTGTGGATGGCAAAGTGGAACGTGTGTTAAAGCTAAAGACCAGTTATGGTCATGCGATTGCATTGTGAAAGAAACATTGTGAAATCGATCAGAAAAGATTGATCATCTAGCATAGATGTACTGCAAGGTTCTGGAATCATCAAAATGATAAGAAATTTGGCCAAGTCTTCATAAAGTTAGAATCACTGTACAGAGAAAGATGTATATGGGACTACACACACGTGCGCGACACATGCATTTGTATCTCTCAACAGGCAAGAGATACACTAATTTACCAAATATATCAATTAGTAGGCGGTTTCCCGTCAACATTTTTATCATCATGTATTATTCAAAAACATATTCTTTCACATGATTGGTAATAAGAGCTTCGATCCATTTCATTTTTTGAAATTGGGGCGTTTCCAATACTGGTCTTTACCTTTAAGTACTATTTCAGTGATATTGCTGGTGTTTCAACCTTGCCTCTCAAATCAAGACGAACGAGAAGGACAATCCAATGTTGCAGGCTCCTGTTCAATATCTTGTGTTGACGACAGAGATGTCGATGTTGTGGTAGAAGTTGTACCTGTTGTAGCAACACTTAGAAGTGGCCCTTGAGTTGCAAGGTGTTGATCAGATTCTGCACCTTGTTGCTGGTCTGTGGAGGTTTCTGTGGAAGCATCAGGGTTGTTGTTGTTGCTATTGTTGTTGTTGACGTTTTTGGGTGTGTTGCCACCTCCGAGGGATCCAAGGAATGTTGCTGCAGCATAAAATGTCAGAAGACCAACCATAAATCCACTGGCCACCTGAAGAAAAATTGGGTAAGGATGAGTTTTAGGAGTGGGAATATTCAGAGGGAGTATTGGAAAGCCTAAATGAAACCATGATTTTGATAAAAATTATGTTTTTTATATTTTTTGTTTTTCAAATTTACTGCCCCACCCACTTTTCCACCATCATCATCATTACCATCAACGCTACCAAAAGCATCATCATACCATTTATCATGATTATTAGTATTATTATCATTATCATCATCATTATCACAATAATGTGCACCATCATTAACATCACTGAGCACATCCATGACTACTGTTACAAATACAAACCTGATGGCTCATCCCCATCATCAACTCCATCATCATGATGATGATCACCATGATCACCATCATCACCACCACCATCACCACCATCATAACCACCACCACCATCATAACCACCTCCACCACCATCACCACCATCACCACCATCATAACCACCAAGTTCATCATCATCACCACCACCACCACCAACATAACCACCTCCACCACCATCACCACCATCATATTATGATGGTTAAACCACCAAGTTCATCATCATTACCACCACCACCACCAACATAACCACCTCCACCACCACCACCATCACCACCACCACCACCACCACCACCACCAACATCATCATCATCATCACCATCATCATAACCACCACCATTTTAAATACCATCACTTCCATCACCACCACCATGAGTACCAGGATCACCCCCATCATCAACTATCACTATGACAACATCACCAACCTGACACTCCTATTTACCTGTATAGAGAAGTTGTGCTCCTTCCACGCCTGTCTGAGTTGTAGGTTGAGGAGGGCTAATCCACATGGAAAGTAACCATCCTCTGAGCTATCTCGACACCTGCAGAAGCGTACACAAAAATGAATAAATAAAAATAACACCAGGTGCCAAGATGCTTCCTTGTGGAACTCCCTGCCTGTCATTCTTAAAGGTATTACAAAGTTTTGGGAAATTTTGAAAATTTGGTGGATAGTGATTCTTTACAATTTTGATATATTTGGATGCCCCTGTGGATGTATTATAAGCACTAGAAAATTTAGCCCCTAAATTTGGATAAATTTCAAATAGCGCCTACGTCCGTACAATGGTAGCTGCGACCATGAACATCTCAGAATATGTAGTTATGATATATAATTTCCAAACGGGAATAGCTAATCGGTCAATTTTAGTCAAGAAACTTTGATTTATAGCTTAATTAATATCTTGACCTTGAGAGAGAGTTATACGACATAAAGAGTTTATTATTTACAATTTCATAACTTTAGACTCGATTTCAACCGTGACAACGATCACTGAATATTATAGGATCGCATATGCTTCCAATATGTTAATTTGAACCAATTCATGACCAAATACCAAAACTTTGTATTACCTTTAATGGTATTAAATATATAGAATATATAAATCATGTCATCTACATGTATTTCCAATATAAAAGCAGGTGATAAGAGTAATATAAGGCAGATGTGAACGTAAATATTGTAATCTAGTCTCAATATCGATAAACTTTGTTGAAAGAATAGACCAGTTTACAAATGTATTCAAATTTAAAGTATACTTCGTTAACAAAAGTTCCAACAACTCAAAAGCCTATTGCTAATTGGTAAATTTGGTCCAGCCCTGCCTTATATAGAATATGATGTTCTCTGTTGCTGAAGCTTAATGAGCGAGGAGATGTATAGAGGAAGCAGTGTGGTTGAAAAAAAAAAATTAAGTTTGAACATGGATCTGGAGGGTGTTTCACAAAGACTAAGATCGACTTTAAGTGGCCGGCCATTCATGCCACTGGTTGCTCTTACCAATTGTCTCTCAATTATGATCTTTAGATAATATTTTTTCCTTCAATAATGAATTATCAAAAGATATAAATACTGTAGATTTGTGACCATGATTTGTACCTCCTGTGGGAGACCAGTGCAAGTAAATGGTGAGAGCAAACAGTGGCATGAATGGCCTGCCATAGTTATGTCCAAATTAAAGTCGATCTTAGTCTTTGTGAAACACCCCCCTGGTATTGTATTATTGTATTTTATAAAATGGCTACCAAAATCTACTCACATGCGATACAGCTCCTTGACCTTTGCCAAGTTATTTTCGCTCTTGAAGACGTGGGATGATACGCCGAGCCGCTCCAAAACATCGTCCTTGACTTTGGCACCGTTTTCAAGTATATTAGCTAAATTGAACATAGCCTGAATATACAGAGCATAATATGAGAGTAATAAATCATCATGCCCTGAATCTATAGGACACTATTTTCATTGTTATTATTATGATTATCATTTCAGTTTATATTCAAATTAAATCATGTTACATACTTGCATGAGGTTGCTTTGTTTCTGCAGTTGTGGTAGAACACTGTACTGCATAATTTTAACATAAAATTTAAGTTGACGCAAACCCAAATAGCTACCTACATGTACCCCTTTTCAGCAAAAAATGGGTTACTCCAACCCATATTAATACATTACATTGGCTTATTCCATTTGCATGTAAACAGGGTGTTTATGATAAACTTACATGAGGTTGCTTTGTTTCTGCAGCTTGGATGTAATACTCTACTGCTTTCTCTTGATCAGACACATTGTTGTAGCCATACCAGTGGTAGTCAGCAACTCTTAGGATCGCTGAACAAGGGATTGAAAATAAATGAATTCCTTTAGGTAATCCACATCACTTTATTCTTTTAAAGCCCCACTGTACTACTTGTAGCTACTTGCTCCCTCTATATATAAACAATGCCTAAGCGGTGCCTCTAATCCCTCCTGGCCAAACTAGTACAGAGGGGCTTTAAATGCTGTTATAAACCTCATCTTTTAAAGCCTATCTGCACTAGTTTGGCTAAGAGGGATTAGACTTCCCTGCATGGTCACTGACAGGTGGTTATCTCATCAAATCAGCTCTTAATTAACATAAGAAAAAGAGGATCATGGGGCCCAACAGGCACTGCTTAGGCATTGTTTTCTATATAGAGGGAGAAAGTAGAGTAGATACATGTAGTGCAGTGGGGCTTTAGATGCTGTTATAAACCTCATCTTTTAAGTTTGTATTCATAATGTGAAATGTTATACATTTAATGTTTGTTTACTTATTTTTTATTTGTCTGTTTGTTTGTTGTAATTATGTATGTATTGCTCATTTTGGGGTCAATGTACTATAAGGCTATTTGCTCTCTCTTGTTGACTCCTCATTCTCATAATTGTCTTTTTCTAATTGCTCTGTATTGTTTTCTTTTGATGATGCTCTGTTATTTTATATTTTATGTACAGTACCGGTATGTTGTTTTTATTGAGAGTGAAAAATAAAGACTGAAATGAACTGAACTGAGTCGATAGTTTCTTTTCTTTTGTTAGTGTAATTGTTGTTGTACTTTTTTTCTAGTATTCTTTGTTATTGATACATTCTCTTACGGTCCTGGAAATGAAATGAAATGAGATAAAATAACAATAAATCAACGCTTCGCATCATTCAATCAGACTTTTGTTCTGACTTCTTAAAAACAGTAATCAGCAACTTGTTTTTGTTGCCTTGAGTCATTGGCCAACCTGGATCCTGTTTCATAAACTTGATATCAATAACAAGTTATGAATAACTGAAATTGTTGCATTTGATTGGCTGACAGCAAATTTGTCACAGAAGTTTAGAATTTGTCATCGATGACACGTTTTATGAAACAGGCCCCAGGTGGACCAATGAGTAAGATAACAAGTGGACCGGTGCCTAAGCTCAAGAACGTTTCAAAGGAGGAAAAATCCAACATCTGCCAGGGACACGTTTCACAAAGCCTTTTTTCAATGACAAATGGCAAAAATCGTTGACAAATCTGCTGATAACTAATCAGAAGCAAGGATTTCACTAGCTTATAATATAACAAAACCTGTCATTTGTCACTGATGACAATTTTTGTGAAATGGGGCAATGTATTGAGACTCAGTAAATCACATTCCTTAATTATTGTCATTTGTCACTGATGAAAAGTTTTGTAAAGCGGGGCACTGGTTTATGATATGAAACAATACATCTATCTACACACATTAAAAGAGAAAACAAAGGAAGAAAATCTTACATGTAAGATGGGGGCGAGTTGAACCAGCAGCTAGTTTCCAGTATTTCCAAGCACAGTCTTTGTCTACATATCTCTCAGCAATACCATCCTGAATGAAACCGAAAGAGAGAAAAAATGCAAATAAATAATAAAAATGATCTTTGTGTTGGTAACTATATAAATTAATAAATGAATGAATAAATAAATTTATAAATAATTAAATGAATACATGGATGAATGAATGAATGGAATGTATAAATAAATACATGAATTAATTAATTGATATATGGAAGAATAAATAAATGAATACAAAAAATATGAATAGATGAATCACCCACTCACCCACTCACTCACTCAGTCAATCAATCAATCAATCATTCAGCGGATAAATTAATAAATGAAAAAAGTAATCAATCAATTAACAACAAAATATCCTAATGTGTACTCACATAATTCTCTTCACAGAGGTAGGCTAGATTGAACTGGCCCACTTCTAGACCAGCCTCCGCCGCCATGGCATAGTAGACCAGGCTCTCGGACCAGGAACCCTTGAGGTAGGCATCTAGACCCCAGCGCAGGACCCAGGCTACATCTCGGTTCTTCTCCGCCACATACCGAGCCCATCTAAAAAAAAAATGTTTCCAAGATCCTAGTATCAGTATCAGAATCCATAGACCGGTTTGTTTAACCCAGTTGTGGACCCAGGCTACATCTCGGTTCTTCTCAGCCACATACCGAGCCCATCAACAAACAAATGTTTCCCAAATCCCTGTATCAGAATCCACAGACCTGTTTACTAAACATATTCAGATTTTTATGCATACTTTTTAAACAAAGGTTGTTCTTGACAACCTAAAAGGTTGTTTGAGGTTTGCCCGATGTAGCAAAAAGTAATGTATGCAGACTGGATTCCAATTAAGTATTGTAGTTCATTTATTAATACAGTCAAACCTGCTTTAGTGACCACCTGTCTACAACAAGCACTTTTCGTGTTTCCCTTGAAAACGGTTTCTCATTGAAACATGTACTAAAGGAACCTGTCTACAAAGACCACTTTTTGTGTTTCCCTTGAGCGGTCGCTGTAGACAGGTTTGACTGTAACAGATTAATGAAATAACGAGACATTACGAGACTTACCCAGCAGCCATGAAATTATCTCTCGCCATCTGTTCGTTGCCTTGGTTGTAAAGTTCAGCGACCTTCACACCCGAATCCCAATGGTCGGCCTTTGCTGCCTTCAAGTAGTACTCAAATGCTTTCATCTGAAAGAGTCAGGTAATATATAAAATGAGACAAAAAGACTAACAATCTGTAGCTTCAGTGATCCTTTAAAACATCATCATGACAGTTCCAATCATTATCATCAGCCCCTTTATCATCATTATCACTACCATCATCATCAGCAGCAACATCATCCTCGTCATCATCATCGTAACTATTATTATCATCATCATCATCATCAGTAGCAGCATAACTCAGCAAATATTATTTGTATGTTCATTTTTGTAGTATTGAACAGAGAGTATGATTTTGGCTGGTAGCTAAAGCGGCATGTTTAGGATTGTGTAGTGCAAGTGGAATATATATATTCCACTAAAAAAATGAATAAGAGAAGTAAAAAAGGGTCTGCAATGTTTGCTGATGTTAATGATGATGGTGGTGGTAGTGATGATGACAATGATGATGACAATGATGATGATTATGATGGAGATGATAATAATGATGATTATGATGGAGATGATAATAATGATGATTATGATGGAGATGATAATAATGATGATTATGATGGAGATGATAATAATGATGATTATGATGGAGATGATAATAATGATGATTATGATGGAGATGATAATAATGATGATTATGATGGAGATGATAATAATGATGATTATGATGGTGATGATAATAATGATGATGGTGGTAGTGACAACGGTAGTATTCATGACAATGGCAACCATGATCATGAGAATAATGGTGGCATTTGTAGTCATGATGGTTGGAATGCAAACATACTTTTCCAATCTCATTCCCTATTCACATCGTTTCATGGTACACAGTCAAACCTGCTTTAGTGACCACCTGTCTACAAAGACCACATTTTTTGTTTCCCTTGAAAATGGTTTCCTATTGAAACATGTACTAAAGGAACCTGTCTACAAAGACCACCTTTTGTGTATCCCTTGGGCGGTCGCTATAGACAGGTTTGACTGTACTAAAGGAACCTGTCTACAAGGACCACTTTTTGTGTATCCCTCGGGCGGGCGCTTTAGACAGATTTGACTGTACAAAAAGGAACCTGTCAAGAAAGACCACTTTTTGTGTATCCCTTGGGTGGTCGCTATATAGACAGGTTTGACTGTACACATTTCACACTCACCCTGTCTACTGGCTGTCCAGGGTATCTTCCAAACAGATACATGAAGCCCAGGTTATGAGCAGCGTCCCTATGCCCCAGCGCATCACCCTTCTCAAAGTAGTACGCAGCAGCCGTATCGTTTTGGTCAAAGTTCAACTGGTACCAGCCGAGGGCGGTGTATGCCGGAGCGTGACCCTAGGTGTCAAAGGTCAAATAATGAGTTGACATGAAAACAGTTATATATCGTCTGTTGAGAGTACAAAAAGCAGATCCAAGACAAATCATTCATTGGACAATACCATGTACAATATTCAACCCGTTTCAGACGAGGGCAGTACATGCTGTACTGTGGCCTTGAGGGTTAAAGGTAAAAAAAAAGAGTTGACATGAAAACAATTACGGTATATATTGTCTGTTGAGAAGTTAGAAAAGCGTATCAAGACAAGTCATTCAGTGGATAATACAATGTACAATATTTGACCTGTACCAGACGAGGGCAGTACATGCTGTATGGTGACCTTGACGGTTAAAGGTTAATAAAATAATTGTCATGAAAACAATACTTGAAAATGAGGGCAATTTCATTTTGGGGGTCAAACACATCACTAGAAATAGAAATAGAAACACCAGGAATAGATGAAATGTACAATCAGAGGCCACCTGTCTATAAAGACCACATTTTTGTTTCCCTTTAGGATAGTTTCTCATTGAAACCTGTACATAACCAGAACGTCAATGACCTAGCGCTCAACCGCATCTCGCAACAACAAATATCGTAAATTTTATGTGGTACACTTTTGAACTGGTCAAAAAATAAAAATTTGATACCCTGGAAGGGACATAATTTCATTTCATTTGCATAAAGTACCATAAATAATCTATGGAGCAAAATCTCAAAATTCTGTGTAGAAGTTTAGTGTTCCAAATTTAGCTCTACCAGATAAGGCAAACCAAATCAAAATCGGTCAAGAAATGAGGGAGACGAAGCAATTTTTGTTATTTTTGGAATAAATTTGCATAAATTACCATAATTAATTAATGGAGAACAATTTCAAAATTCGGTGTAGAAGTTTAGTGTACCAAAGTTAGCTCTACCAGATAAAGCAAACTAAATCAAAATCGGTCGAGGAATGAAGGAGAAGAAGCATTTTTTGTGATTTTGAATAAATTTGCATAAATTAGCATAGATAATGAAAACTGTGGACGGACGGACGGACGGACGACGGACGCCACGGCATGGCATAAGCTCATTGGGCCCTTCGGTCCGGATGAGCTAAACACCACCTGCCTATAAAAACTACTTTTCATGTTTCCCTTGACTGGTCGTTTTATACAGATTTTGCTGTATTTTCATTCCTACTTGAACTCACCAATGCAGCTGATTTGTTGAGGTAGTCCATCCCTTTCTCCTCGTCCTTCTCCACTCCTTGCCCCTGCGAGACAAGAATATAAGACGCAAAAAGTAAGATCGTTTAATTCACAACGATTTCTTGATGACCGGAGATCTTGCAAGTACATTACACTTGAAGATAATGTAATGTTCCGGTATCTACACTGTTCTTATAGGGCTTTAGAAACAAGTTCATATTGTTGGTTTGTGTTGCTATGCAATCTGTTGGGATTTACCCAGATTTTTGGGCCACTTTTCATTTTCTCACGGTACACGTAGGTTGTTTTGTTTATTCAGGTGGAAAAAAAAAGAGGAAAATAACTGTCTGCTCTGAAATAGAGTTAACTAAATTATTCATACCCTTGGTTAATTAAATGTTTTTTGGTAACTCAAGAATGAAAGATGAACTGGTTGACTTCAGGCTTTAGTTGAATATTTTTAGATGTAAGATTTAACATATCGCATTCTCAAGAAATATAGATAGGGACAAATCAATTTTTACATACTTTAAAAATCACAAAACTTGAATTTAAGCCAAATCAGACACAGAACTATATATCTAATACATAATACATAAATAACATGTTTACTGAAATTACACAATAATTCTTAGTCTTCATTCATCTGCAAATATTGCAGCTGATGTCTATTTGAGATCAGTATTACTCAACGATTTTCTCATTTCCTATCAAAGTTCCCTCAAACTTTAACTGATCTGTCCAAATTCCAAGTTCTTCTATTAAAAAACCGACTTGATATCGGCTAGATTGCCAAATCGAGCACTGATTTTCTCAGATCCAATACCCTTTATCCATAGATGACAAACATAGCTATAGTAATCATAATCAATGTCAGTTATGTGGGCAAACAAACAAAAATATTCCTACAGAGAATTTTATCGATCATTTCGTCTCACCCTGAGCAACACAATAGTTTATACCCTAGTCGTAGAGGGCAATCTTGTTAACAATCTGCCCCCCCCCCCTAAATTCTTCTTCTTCTTCTACTAAAACCAACCTCATATATTGACTGGATTGCCAATTCCAGCACTAATTTTCTCAAATCCAATACCCTTTATACATACCGGTAGACCAAATACATAGCTATAGTAATCATCATCAATGTCAGCGATAGGGGGAAAAATAATATATTCCTACAGAGAATTTTATCGATCATTTCGTCTCACCCTGAGCAACACAATACCGTAGTCGTAGAGGGCAATTCCAGCACTAATTTTCTCAGATCCAATACCCTTTATACATGTACATAGACCTATTACATGATAGCTTTAGTAATCATAATCAGTGTCGGTGATGGGCACACAAAACATATAATATTCCTACGGAAAATCAACAAAAAATCTTTGTCGTTCATTTTGTCTCACCCTGAGCAACACAATACCGTAGTCGTAGAGGGCAATTCCAACACTAATTTTCTCAGATCTAATACCCTTTATACATAGACCTATTACATAGCCATAGTAATCATAATCAGTGTCGGTGATGGGCACACAAAACATATAATATTCCTACGGAAAATCAACGAAAAATCTTTGTCGTTCATTTTGTCTCACCCTAAGCAACACAATACCGTAGTCGTAGAGGGCGATCTTATTCATGGGGTGCGTCTGTGCCGTCTCGGCGTAATAGGACACCGCATGTTCCACATTTCTCTTGACTCCATGCGTTCCCCAGAATAGATGCTGGGCAATGTTGGACTGCAGCGGCCCGGGATGATGATTATATTCAAATTTATTCAAATATAATCAAATTTGTTCAAATCTACTCAAATCTATTAAAATTTATTCAAAGCTAAAATAAACCATTTTCATTTCTCTTTTCTTTAGATGTATAGAAAGAAGTGAATGATATTTCTATATTTTTCTCATGCATGGATGTAATCTGAAGGGATGGTAAAGTGCAGAATACTTTAGCGATTTTGAAATAAAAATTGGAGCATGCAAGTTTGGAATAAAATGATGTAACCCTGGACCCCACGATGTAATATCCCAGTACCAATCAGGGATCCGTTTCACAATGCCTTTTATCAATGACAAATGACAAAAATCAGTGACAAATCTGCTGATAACCAATCAGAAGCAAGGATTTCACTAGCTTATAACAAAAACTGTCATTTGTCACTGATGACAAGTTTTGTGAAATGTGACAAACTACAACCTGAAATGCCTCAGCTATAGAGCATTTATTCTGGCTATCAACATCTCTGCTACAGACGCTGAAAGCCCAATATGAAATGACGGTGTGTGTGTGTGCGTGTGTGTGTACGTACCTTTTTCAGCATGGCAGCAATGCATTCTCTACATGTATTTCATCAGACATCTACAGTACATGTCTTTGCATGCATGCTGGGTATACTTACCTTAATATGGTTTATCTTATAACCATGTCCCTGTCTTATAAAGAGCCGATTAATCGCAACTTATTTTATAAGATTGATATCAATCACAACTATGTACATAAGAGATAAAAGGCTGCAAACTTGCGATAAATTGGAGGACTTGGATCAATCGCAACTCTTTATAAGACAGAGCCCAGGAAACACAAAAGTACCAAATGAGTCAAGGAAGTAGATTCCCTAATTCTACTTTAAAGCAACCTTTTCCTCAACTTTTGATATAACGTATTGATAGAGAGAGGCAAAGGTATAGCACAGTTCTGGGTCGTCTGAGGTTATGCTCTGTTTAGCTCTCCCTCTTTAGTCTGCAAGTCTTTCAAAACTTAACAGTCACCTCAGACTTTGCAAGCGAACTGAATATCTTTTTACAAATTAATGTAAAAAAATAGATACTCAAGTAAGGTTCGGACAATATTAGTTGGATCCAACAGGTTCTTTTTATGTTCTGTTGTGGTATGGGAGGGTTGGTTGCCTGATGCATATCCTGCTCTCTTCCAAAGCATTATGACTGGGTTTTCTTAAATTTATCATCAATAATCTGATAATCATGTTAAAGCTTCATGAAAAACATTTTTATATACCCGGTATATATATTTTGTTTTTGTTTTTATAATGACTCATCTTTAGAGAATTTAATAACAGCTACTGACATCTCTGCTACAGATGAGCTGGAGGCTTATGACCATCAATCTGACCCAAAACTGTGCATGACCTTTGACCTCTGACCTCCACCAAGGAATACCCACCCTGAGATGAAGTACAGCATAGTCATACTGGGCAATGGGATCGGCAGGGTTTTGTTCAGCATTGAGGCGATAGAGCTGGGCTGCGGCTGCCATGTCTCTCTGAACCCCAGCAGTACCATGGTAATACATGCGAGCTAGATTGATCTATGGTTGGTGAGGGGGTGGAGAGGGAGGATATGGCATAGAAATATAGTAGGAGGAGACAGGGGGCAGAAATACAAGTAGAGAGATGGAGAGAGAGAAAGAGAGAGGGGGAAGAGAGAGAGGGGGGGAAGAGAAAGAGAGAGGGGGAAGAGAGAGAGGGGGGAAGAGAAAGACAGAGGGGGGGAAGAGAGACAGAGAGAGGAAAAAATAAGGGTGATAGAGAGGGGGAGAGGGAGGGAGAATGTGTGTGAGAGAGAGAGAGAAAGAGAGAGAGAGAGAGAAACTTGAGGGTAAGAGAGGAGTGAAAATAAAAGAGAGAGATAGAGGGGGAGGGAGAGAGAGAGAAATGAGTATATAAGAAGAAAGGTCAGTAGTTAGGGATATTGTGATGAAATTGAAATGAGCAGAGAGACAGGGATATTGGAACGACAGAGAAAACAGAAGAAAGAAAAGACATGGATGAATTACATGCTCTTTAAAAATGAGAAAGGCTATTTCTGATGAGTTCCAGACACTTTTTGTCTTTGGAATATATATATATATATATATAAGGCTACTATTTCTTTTCAAAATCAGCATTTCACATTGTTTGTTCATTAATTGATTATTAAAAAGATCATAATACTCAATTTGCAATGATTATACATGAGTACTTGTATTATACACTGTACATCAAGTACTATACTATTGCGATAGTCATAAACTCCTATCTGTAAACTGTTTGTAAAAAAGCATGCACAGAGCAGTCCAATCAGCTTAATATTTTGTTTAGCCCGAGTCAGGCGCACACTACACGATTTGACTAGTTTTTATATATTTGATACAAACATGTCAAATCTTAATGACTGAGGATCTGAATAATCATATGATTTAAAAAATCTATCTTTCAAGGGATTTCTTGCTCCCTTAGAAGGAGAAAAGCTAAATCGGCTCAGAAACGTAGTGACATCAGGCCAGTAGTTTGCTGGTCTAAGGATTTTTATTCTGACTAGAAGAATTAAATGCTCTAAAATTGCAGTTGTTCAGATTCTTATCATTATCTAGAGTGCAAATCAGGAGGATATTGGATGTTATAGATTTCCATATCTAATGTAACCACCCTTTCTACGAAAATTGAATAGCAGTAGAATGTGCAGTGGAGTGTGCGCCAGGCTTTACATTGTACATGCACAACATTTTCAACACTTCTACTGGCCATGATTGTTTGTTTGTATACCATGCAACTTCATGTACATGCAATCTACAAAGTCTTCTCCATTATAATGACATGAAATTCATTTGATGAAGAAAAAAAAGGATTTTCGGTTTTGAAAGATAATACTAAAACTATGACAGTGGCAAATTACGTGTATGAAAGTGAGTAGCAAGAAAATGCAAATAGTAACAACTCATTTTGGCATGCATTTATATAGAAGTGTACAAGCCAGCAAAAAGATACAGATTGTAACAGAAAATAATCAATCTAAATTCTTGAAAAACAAAACAAACAAAACAGAAGGTAGGTATCAGAAATACTTCATGTACAGAACAAACTAAAAACTTGAAGCATAAATCATATTTCAATCATAACTTCCAATAATGCTGCTCTTTAAAGAATTTGGTATTTGGTACCATAAATCCACTTGTCCATGACCCAACATGATATTATTTATCAAACTTCCCGGCTATATCTTGTCACATTTCAAATATGAGCATTTCTGAAGATCAGGGGGGCGTTTCATCAACATTTATCCTCCGACAATTGTCAGCGCTGACTAAATTTGACCAATCAGAGGCCTGGAAAATAGTTGGTGACAATAGAATTGTTGGTGAAAATGATATTAGTCGGTGAAAACCATTGACGAATTGTTTCATGACACATCTACCACAAAATTCTTTCTAACCGACACGATAAGAACAAGAATGCTCACAAATTAATTTCCATCTTTACCAGAACTCAACCGTTTCTTCTGAGTATGGCAACTTTGTCTATAAGCTACAACATCTTTTGAACACAATTGTTTTGAATTTAAAGCCTCACTGCACTACTTATAGCTACTTGTGCCCTCTATATAGCAAACATGCCTAATCGGTGCCTGTTAATTGGTCCCCAATGAACTCCCTTTTCGTATGTCAATTGAGAGCTGACTTGATGAGATAACCATCTGTCAGTGACTTTGCAGGGAGGTCTAATACCCCCTGGCCAAAATAGTGTAGAAGGGCTTTAGAAGTTGCAAGAAATGTGTTAAATCTTTTCCTACAATATTTTCAAAGAAGGTTACAGCCAATCAACCAAAGATATTTTGCTGGAGTAGTCTAACAAGATGTGAATTTATGTTTTGTTGAACAAGGAAAGTACCCTTGAATGTCTCAAATCAATTAGGGATGCAAATGCACACCACTTGGAACAGATGCAGAGTTAAGAAGGGGGGGGGGGGGGGTACTACTGGCCCATGCCCCCTATTTAAAACCTAATTAAGCTTGAATAACTAAACACACAAAAAATGCTCCCCCCCCCCCCCCATATACATGTAATAGGCCAAAAAGAAAAGGCGCCTTGCATATAGTGTGTACATAATGCTTAATCTTAATTTTTGTTTTACTTCAAGACAATATTTTTTATGGCAATTTTGCGCTCCCCCCCCCCCCCCCCCCCCCCCCACCTTTATACAGAATCTTGAATCTGCCCTAGGAAATAGACTGGTTATCCTACCTGTGCATCTGCAACACCTTGTTTGGCTTGGTATTTAAGCCATTTAAAGTAGTCTCCTGTCTCACCAGTCTGGGTTTGGAGCTGCTGTTCATCGGTCAGTCTTATCGCTTCAAAGAAAGTCTGGATGAAGTAAAGGTCAAAAATAAGAAGTAAAATTAAATAATGTTTGAAAAAGAGGTCCCATTGCATTGTACTGAATAATATAATTCAAACAAAAAAAATCTATCAATAAAAGCCACAACAGAGAAATGACATACATATATAGATATATATACAGGGTTAGTGCTTTTTTCTCTTCAAAAGACAATAAAACCTCAAGTTTGAGAAATCGGAACATGAAAATGAATGTCCATTAAACAGTGAAATATTGCACCTGGAGTCAAATATCCAGAGAAAAAACTCAGATGATTTCCATTCCATTGTCACTTTCCACATACTATCTTTTCTTTCCATCACCTCATGAAGAGAGTTTTCAATCAACACAAATATATCAATGGAACCTTTGAAATGAAAAGACATTGCACAACAACTAGAAACTATTGCATGTCTCTATAACAACTTATATGATTCTCACATACAGTCAAACCTGCTTTAGCGACCACATGTCTTTAAAGACCACAATTTTTGTTTCCCCTGAATCTGGTTTTTCATTGAAACCTGTACTGAAGGAACCTGTACATAAAGACGGTCTGCCTAAGAGACCCCTTTTCATGTTTCCCTACAGCAGTCTTTACATATAGGTTCCACTGTTCAAGTAAAGAAGCACAGTGTAACTTTCTACACTTACATCACTTTCTGTATGCTTGGTTCTGTCCAAAACTGTTTCCAGTGCAATCTGGTAATAATAATCTGTAAAGAGGAATAAAAAGAAAGGATGAAACTTTTTAAAATCTCTCCAACTGAATTCAGTATAATGATTATTGTTTAACATAATTATTTTGTTATGCATGAAGTTACGTTCTCCTTCTTAGTTGTTATTGAACTACTATATGTAAATGTACAATTTATAACCTTACATGTATTTCATGTTTCTTGTATTTTACTGTAAATATGACAATTTAAGTCTCCAGACTTTTGCCATGCTTTTTTTTCTCATAATAAAACCGAAATTGAATTGAAATGAATATTGATTGCATTAAAGATGGGAAATTCAAATGAAGTAATTTCTATCATCTAGCATTTGAAGCTTTATCTCTGAAATAAATGGGATCCATGGCAAATTACAGATTAGAAAGGGACACTAGGAAGTTTGTAAAAAAAATGAAGATTGACCGAACATCATAAAGACATTACATCAGAACATACATGTTTCTCATTATAAAAGAAATGTCACCACTAAAATGCATTGTTATATACTGATTAATTTAAAGTATATGCAATCACATTTTTACCATAAAGAGATTTTAAACAGAATTATGATTAGTTCTTTTATTACTATACATATGTGTAACATTCACTTGTATTTTATTTTTGTGATATCTACATCTTAAAATGCTTGCATTAAACACACACAGGTAAAGTTATCACAATAAAACATGCACCCCTGAACAAAACTGAAATACTTGTAAGAGGCTCTCAATAGTCATTTGTTTAGTAAAATTTAAATTTCTAGGGATTCTTCGGACAGGGGAAAGATAGATTGGCTCAAAATTGTAGCAACGTCAGACCAATAGTATGATTGTCAATGATTTGAAGCCAAGTGAGCTTTTATTCGACTAGACGAGTTAAATGCACTAACATTTTGGTTGTTAGTATCATTATTTAGAACCTAAATCAGGAGGATAGTGGGCGTTTAGAAAAGCGGACCACATGAGAATCGTGTAGTGTGCGCAGTGCTTTAGATGTACACCATGAAAGACTTTGAAATACAGAATACTTTCTTACTGAATGCATAGTCCATGTCGACAGGGACTTCATCGACACCTTGGTGATGTTTGTTAGCTAGGGCTATCATGGCAAGACGACTACCTCCTTGCGCTGCTACCAGCCAATGGATCATAGCCTGTGGAAATGTATGAAGAGAATACTGTTAAAGTGGATCAGCAAAAAGATAGATTTGAATATTATTCATGACATTGACTAACATACAGCACATATTCTATAGCACAAGACTCTACAGCTAACAGGTAATCCGACCTGGGGAGTAAATGATCCTTCCAAGTTTAAAAACAATTATTTAAACAAATTCTCTTTTAAGAGATGTAGCAGGATCCTTTATTGTTTACAATATTCTTGGAATAATCCATTAACTTAGAAATTAATGTTGAGCCCTAAATTACAATACATGGTTGGCAGTTTTCCCTTTATTGAAAAGAAAAATAAGACTTCAATCAGTGAATTTCATATCAAAGAATTTTCAATATTGATTTCTTTCTGCTTCAAGGACGATTATGGTTGCAAAAGTAGCCAATTTAAAAAAGAACTGCCCTGCAAAAATAGCCTCAGGTGTAGAATCGAAACGCCTTACTTTAAATATATGGCCTTGGTTTGATTTCACTCGGGAAATAATTTGTCTACCCAATACAAAAGAAAATCAATGACAATTTGCCAATTATGTCACTAAAATTACAAATCTCAGCTGTTGCGTTATTTTGGGCCGACCTGTTTAGGTCCAGTTACTGATGATCCAGGGGCCAGTTTCATAAAACTTTTTATCTTTAACAAATGCTAAACTTCTATGAAAAATTTGCTCTCAGCCAATCAGATGCCTTGATTTCAGTAGCTTATAACAGTAGCTTGTAACATGTTATTGATATCAAGTCTTATGAAACAGGGTCCAGGTCTTACCATAGACTCATTGGTCTGTACTCCAAGTCCTGCGTTGTATACTGTTGCTAGGAAACCTGCAGCATCCATGTTACCATAGCAACTAGCTTGTCTAAGCCATGGTATATTTGCTGGCATACCTCCAAGGCCTTCAGTATGCTGGTTTTAAAGAGAAAAGATGAATGCGTTAAGTGATACAAGTTAAAGATCAAGTTGAGTTCTGGTCATGCAATTGCATTGTGAAAGAAACGGTGTGGAATCAATCAGAAAAGGTTGATCATTCAGCATATCATTATTGGTGTGTACTGCAAGGTTTTGGAATCTGTCCCGATTTTAATGATGTTACATGCCATATTTAGAATATTAAGGGATTTGAAGAACAATGCTTGTCAGGGAATATTTTGTATCTGATGTTCTTCCACACTTGCATAATACAATGATAGAGCTACCAAGTCACGCCTCGAGGGCCTGAAAACGCTGTCACGTATCAGGGCCAAACTGGGAAAAAAAAGGTAGTAATTAATATACTACGTACTGGCCGACCGCCTTGTGTACGTATATTGCATGCACGTAGACGTAGCATGCATGTAGGCCGGCTATCACGTCTTGTCACGCATCACGCATCACGCACATGCGCGATTTCGAAACATACACTTTATAAGCTATACTATACCCTCGCCTGCGCTTGTCACGCATAGCTGATCTTTGAACTTGGCATCTCTGCAATGATAACTCTCACAAATTATTTTTCACGTCTTCCCAGAACTCAACCTTCTCTTTAAGTACCTTCCTGATCTGAGCAAACAAAATATACTTTTGAACTATTACTACTCTCACAGAATTATTCATATATTTTGAACTGTTCTCTCAATTCCAAAATATTTAGAAGCAGATAACTATTTTTTTACTACCACATCTTTAGAAAAATATGTACATGGATGTACGAGAACCAAATTTCATAACTTTCCATGACCAATTTAGCATTTTCCATGACCAGAAAAATCCCTTTTTGGTACAGGTTCCGGCATCAAAGCGGTGCACTAATACCATGCCCATTGTCAGTTCAGACTGGAAGGCTGCCAAAGCCACACACAGCCAACACCCAGGATCAATTGCCATAATGATGGCTTTCCATGACTTTTATGAAGAACATATTATCCCATAACCTCAGGAACCCTGAGATGTAAGAACATGTCTGTGTGTGTAATTGGTTTTTTATAGACGTGTATCAATCAGATATGATTATTTACGTCTGGGGACCGACCTTTAACGTCACCATCCAAAAGACGTGACTCAGTTTCGAACCTGCGTCCTCGGCTGAATCAGTTTGTAACTTCCATTGTTAGCTGGATTACAGGCCCACGCCACAACGCCCCTGTTTTCTGAATGCCAGGAATAGTCTACCTACCAGCCTTTCTAGAACATGCTGATATAGCTGGTGCCCAATCCACTCGTGTGTTGCAGCGTAGCTGTTGTTGACGGTAGCACTTTGTTGCAGCAACCTCCACAGTTTGAGTTGTCTCTTGGGTGCAGGTTGCTGCCATAAATTGCAGGAAAGTTGTAAGTGTGGTGGCTCTTCAGCAGCAAGATTGTTGGCAAGGAATGGATGAATGCTCGGACAAGTCACTGAATGTTGAAAGAAATTATTAGAGACACTTTGATATGAAGAAATACAATTAATAACAATTTTAATATTTCCACTACCTCTTCAGCTATATCTATGAACAGACTGGAGAAGTTTGTCATCAGTGAAGCACAAATTGGCAACACTGTGACGTATCTTGCAAGCTCTTCTCTGGTTGCTTACTAACAAGCATTTATTGCTTTCTTACCTGTCAGGTAAAATAACCACCACTATCAAATTCTGTACAGAAAATTTTGTAAAAATTAATTTTCTTGGATATTGATGAAGGTATAGACCTGTTCCATAAAAACATATTTGCAATAACAATATTCAGGGTGAATGTACGATCAAAAATTTTCTGAAGGGAAAATATAATTGTTTGAAGTTTTTTTGTATAAGGCAAAGGGAGAGGAGCTTGCAAGATACATCACAGAGTTGGCAATCTGGTTTGATTTGATAGCGCCATAAAAAAAAACTCATTTTTCTGTGTCTAATAAAACCATCTTAATACTGGGGTGGACTTCTCCTTTAAATAATATCACTACTTACTCTTCTTGAGCTTGTCTTGTTGTTTGAGTTTAAAGTTGTTAAACACTGTTTCCATTGATACGTGCAGGCGATCACATTCCCGGTAGTACTTTGAGATGCCAGTGGTATAATTGAGCTTATCAACGGGAGTCATGGGTACCTGTTACAGAATGAAATATCACATTACCAATAAGCCATTTTCGTAATGTAAACAAATATAATGCATACATCTTTGTGAAGTGCCTCGTTATGAATTATTTCATTCACCTGTCACAAATCATTGTATTTCGATGGTCAGAATACAAATTGCATACGTTATGTTTTGTTAGTTAGGGCAAGCCATAATGTTTGTCCTACCTAGCAACAACTAATGTTAAACGCATACAAGGAACTACAACTATTTATTCTCCCAATAAAGTGTAGGTAATTAAAAAAAAAAAAGAGAGAGAAATAAGGAGACATCCTTGCCAGCGAGTGATGTGATGATGCTATTTGTCATCTGATGTAATCCAGCGAGTGATGTGATGATGCTATTTGTCATCTGATGTAATCTACATCAGATTACATCAGATGACAAATAGCATCATCACATCACTCGCTGGCAAGGATGTCTCCTTATCTCCCTCTTTTTTTTTTGGGGGGGGGGGGGGTGGAAGGGGAAGGGTTGCTTGTTATCCTCCTTCCCTAATATTTACATTACTGCAGTCTGAAATAACATTGAGAATATTAAGTTTTTTCATTTATTTTCTTATTTCATGTATTTCATTATTTGTTTAATTTATTCAATAATGCATTAATTTCTTTATTTGTTTGTAAATGTATTATTTAAATATTAATTACATTATTAAAGACTCCTTTATTCATCTTTTCATCACATCTATTTTATCATGTATTTATTTATCTATCTACCTGTCTATCTATGCTATTATATACTTGTATCTTACTTGAGTAGGGTCTAGAGCCTGGCGCCTCCAAAGTTTAGCTTCCAGCATGAACCCGCTGAACGACCTGACTGCACTGCTGCCACCAACGTGAAAGAACGCCTCGGTCTCGTTATAGTGGACGTCGTGTGCAAACGCACTCCTCCCGATGAGATGGGTGGACGTGGGCGAGGACTGTGTGTAGAACTGGACCGACCACTGCATAGAAGGGATAGGTAAAGGATATGGCTTTGTGAGTGCTCTCATTCTTTGGACGTCCGTTTGGAAGAATGTCATAGTACAAGTGTCTCCTAAATAGTTTGCTCTTGAAATTCCCTCATACCGGGGTACTCAAAATATGACAAGGAACATTCAAAATGTTTGTATTAAACATAATATGTGTAGTTCCATACACGCATACATGTGTAGTTCAATACAGGCATACATGTGTAGTTCCATACACGCATTTTGGTGTGCAGTGCACATTCCTTTTCGTAGGACTAAGTCAATTGGTCACCGTTTTGACCCCAATTCGTATGTGCTACATAATCAACCTTTCCCAATTGTTCCCAGACAATTTGTTTCACATTGAGATCTTGTGACCAATAGTCAACTTCATCTTTAATTCTAGGTACACTTATAGCTGTCATATCATATGCGGGACCAGAACGTAAGGAGCACTGGTACATGACAATGGTCTTTGAGCAAGCTTTGCAGCTACACCACATATCCTTTTGACAGGGTTAGTTGGCGCTGGTACGGGCCCACTCATACTCTATCTCAATGTTTTGATAGGTTGTACCTATCCATCAGGGGAGTGTTTCACAAAGACTAAGATCGACTTTAAGTTGGACTTAACTATGGCAGGCTATGCATGCCACTAGTTCCTCTTACCATTCCTGGCATTGGTTTATCAAGGGAGGTACAAATCATGGTCACAAATCTACAGAATTTACCTTTTTTGATAGTTCATTATTGAAGTTCAAAATATTATCTAAAGACCATAATTGAGTGACCAATGGTGGGAGCAACCAGTGGCATGAAAGGCCTGCCATAGTTACATGTAAGTCCAACTTAAAGTCGATCTTAGTCTTTGTGAAACACTCCCCTGGATCCATCCTTAGCCAACCAATCAGAACTATCTAACTGATGCAGTGAATCCTAAGTGTGTATAAACCCCTGTCCAACCATTCACACTCATCCTGTATACGATTGGTACAACCTATCAAAACGTGAAGATAGAGCCTTTCAAAAGAATATGCAAACATCGCTCAAATCTATCATCACAATGGAAGCCTTCAACGATTACATAATAATAATAATAACTCACATTTATAATGTGCCTAATACTTTGTTTCTAATCGCAGCACATATTATTACCCTGGTTATCGGATTTGGGCTTACCCGCAACACAATGAATGCACATTTTCCACTCCCTGGGGAGCATTCCAGCCAGTCGCCATTTAACAAGCGCCACTGGCTAATCTAACCACATTAACTGTCGCATCCTACAGGGTACCCATTTATCACTTGGGTGGGAAATGTAGATCAATGTCTTGCCAAAGGACATTACTGCCGCGGCGGGACTTGAACCGCGGACCTTGTGATCCGCAGTCAGGTGACATATCCACTCGTCCACGACACCTCTACATGGCAATGGTTGTTTGTTATCAATACCTTTCTGCCATCCTGAACATAGACCATGTGCAGCCATTCTTTGAGGGGTAGTTTGATCTTGTTGATCATGCTCATGTATGACTTCTTCTCATTCTCTATCTGAACAAATACATGACCTGATGAGAACAATGAAAGAAACAAAATGTGGTGTAAAGTAAGTTTTTTTTTTTTTTAAGTTTCGATTTATGCCCCTCCACCTGGCACTATGCCTGGCAATGTCTCCCAGCCAGAGGCGGTTCTCCCGGGGGGGCAGGGGGGGCACAGTGCCCCCCCACTTTTTCAGATACCCCAAAAGTGCCCCTTTTTACATAGGAAAAGTGCCCCTTTTATTTTGTAAGAAGTGCCCCTTTTACTTTGACAAGTGCCCCTATTACTAAATAAAAGTGCCCCTTCCCCCCTTTTCACCTCTGACGAGTGCCCTTTTTATTTTTGACACGTGCCCCTTTTCCTTCGACATGTTCCCATTTTCCTTTGCAATAAGTGTCCATTTTCCATTCTCATGAATCTTGAAATTATCTTTAATAAGTGCCCTTTTTAATCTCTAGTAAGTGCCTCTTTTCAGATACGAGAAGTGCCCCTTTTCACTTTTGATAAGTGCCCCCTTCACCTCTGATAATTGCCCTATTCAAAACTGAGAGGTGCTCCTTTTACTTTGACAACTGCCCCTTTTTTCCTTTGTAAGAAGTGCCCCTTCTCCTTTTAATAACTACCCCTTTTTTAAACTCGGATGAGCACACCTTTAATTTTAACATGTGCCCCTTTTATTTACTAATAAGTGCCCCTTTTCCTTATGATAAGTGCCCCCATTAAAAAGAGAGAGCTCCTTCCCCTTCTCATAACTACCGCTTTCCCTTTCTAATAAGTGCCCCTTTTCCTTATGATAAGTGCCCCCATTAAAAAGAGAGAGCTCCTTCCCCTTCTCATAACTACCGCTTTCCCTTTCTAATAAGTGCCCCTTTTCCTTATGATAAGTACCCCCATTAAAAAGAAAAAGCTCCCTCCCCTTCTCATAACGGCCCTTTTTTTTAAGTTGAACGGTGCCCCCTTTTCATTCAACAAATGCACATTTTCCTTTATTATAAGTGCCCCTTTTACATTTTCTTAAGTGCCCCTTTTCATATCTGGTCAGTGCCTCTTTTCACCTCTGATAATTCCCTTTTTAATAATGATACGTGCCCCTTTTCCTTTCTAATAAGGGACCTGTCCCCTTTTCACCTCTTATAAATGCCCCTATCAAAATCTGATGGGTGCCCTTTTTCCGTCAACAAATGCCTATTTCCCATTTTCGTAAACGCCTCTTTTTCATCAGGTGAGTGCCTCTCTTCAGGTGAAAAAAATGCCTCATGTTCACCTCTTATAATTATCCTTTGTACTTTGACACGTGCTCCTTTTCTTTTCTAATAAGTGTCTTATCCCTTTCGATAATTGTCCCCTTTTCATGAAATCATTAAACATGCCCCTTATTTAAAGCGACTAAGAGCAATTTCCCCCAAAGTTCGCTCGCTGCGCTCGCTCGCATTTAAAGATGATATAATTATGTTAGTTATCAAAGGTCTTTTCAGTCTTCCGTTATGAGAATGTGCTTATAACCCCATCACGATTGGCTTTTTTCCTCTTTATAAGATGTAATTTTTCGCACTGCGACCTCGCAGATCTTTAAAAATTTTCTCGCTCGCTTCGCTCGCTCGTAAATGCATATTCAGACATCCCACCCAACTGTAAAGTATGATGCTTAAGCGATATCTTGTATGATGTATGAAGAGAAACAAATATTGAAATCATCCCTGATAATGTAATCACAATGCAGGGGTATGTACCAATGTCTAAAAAATTGTATATTTTCGCTTTGAGATTTCCCACTGTAGGTGCCCTTTTTTCTTCAGAAAGTGCCCTTTTTTGTTGGTGCCCCCCCACTTTGGAAGTCGCTCGACCGCCCCTGCTCCCAGCTCAGTAATCGGTGTGTTGACTCACCACTCGGAAACTAGAACAACACTCAAATTTGTCTGTCATCTTGGTTTGAAAGTAATCTTTCTGATAGATTTCAATATGTAATAATTCCTCCAATTTTTCTTCTATTACACGGCGTACCACAAGGTTCTATCCTAGGTCCTCTACTGTTTTTTAAGTCGGCAAAAAAAAAGTCGCAATAATATATATATATATTTTTTTTTAGGGCGAAAAAGAGGGGTGCGGTTAATACACGAGGGCGGTTTATACAACGTTAATTACGGTAGTTATTTAATTTATTTGCTCTCATTTGCTTTTCTGAACACTAAATGGCAGCGATGACGTAATTTCACTCTAGTAGTTTTTCAATTTATGCAATGAAATTACAACTTGCATGTCAGTTTGTGTTCATCATTATAGTCTATGTCAGATGGGGAAAAAGGAATGAATTTACAGAATCTTCCAAAGGCATACACAAAAAACCAAATCACAAAAATGTGTTATTTTGTAGTTGTTTTGTTCTTATCTGAACCCAATACCTCCAAGTTCATTCCTGCTTTCTACAGGGGCTCTATTTCCCCTCTTATCATTTTCAGTTTATTTTAATTTATTGGACTCGACGTTCTTGTGTATTTTACATTGAACTGCCTTTACAATTGTATGTTTTGATTGAGATCTATAAAAAACTTTGATTTGATTTCTTAAATAAGAAGTTAAGCATCTACACTTACAATATATAATTTCTACCAAATCTAACTCCAATACTTGTCTTTTCTTGCTTTCAGGTTTCTCCAGTGATACTTTCCAATGCATTTCTTTAAAACAAATGTTTTTATTAGGTTTCAGACTTACCATCGTTTCTTAAGAAGATAAGAGGAGTAACATATCTATTGGTGTACTGTGTCTTGCGATGAATGAGGCTACACATGGAATGCTTGCAGTATTCGGTGATGTAGATGTATGCAGATATCGTAAACCTGGATAATAAAATATGGAATTCTTATGAAAAAGTATACCAAGCAAGACTTTTCTTTTCATATTGCGAATTGCGAGACGTCATAAAATCAAATGTGATTGCAAATCACAGGGATGAGACAGAGAAATTCCCCAAAAGGAGGAAGATTAAATGGGGGTCGTGGGTTAGAGTTAGGGTTAGGGTATGGGTATTAAAGAAGAAGACTTTGTTTTAAATCTCAAAATTGGCAGAAGAATCTCATCCCTGAATTCAGAGCCAGCAGAAGTTACCTCCATCCATCCATCCAAAAGATATTTGATATAGCGCCTTTTCCTTGCAGTTACAAAGCGCTGCACACATGCTCGACAATGTTTGGGCCACTTAAAAGTTAGACACTTCTCAGAGATCAGTAAATACCTTGAAGGATCCTTCCTATTACTCACAACTTGTGTTTAATAGTACTCAAAGTGCTTGTTTCCGTTTTCAACACTTCAGTTGCTTTTGTTGTCTGTCTGCATGGTCGCTTGTCTGCCACACATGCAATTTTGAACAAAACAATATTCACAAATTGATGGGAGAATTTTTTTGTGCACCACAATAATTTCAGGTCTCAATCAGCTCCATGGTAAAACTTTAAACAATGCGATAGATATTAAATACTGCACTGGAAACAGTTGGATAAGCTTGAAGCTTTGGGGATACCTACGTCGCACATATAGAGTTAAACTTGTTGGATTTAAAAAAAGATGAAACATCGACAATAATTAAGGAATGCAATTTGCTGGCCCTTAGTTGAGCCTCAATATTCTGCTAAAGTCTTTATAATCATGGCCCCATTTCACAAAACTTTAATATAAGCTAGTGAAATCTTTGATTCTGATTGGTTATCAGCAGATTTGTCACTGATTTCGATAATTTGTCATTGAAAAAAGGCTTTGTGAAACGGGTCCCAGATGTGATGTAGTTTGCAGAAACATACCAAGGTCATCAGTCGTAATTATTGTATAAGACCGAGGTAAGCTCGGCTCAAGACTTTATGGAAGTGTGTTTAAGTATCAAATCATATCCCAGACGCACTGACAAACCAACTCAAAACTGATTCCAACCAACAATTTTTTTGCCCTTAGGGTTAATCTAATAGTCTTTTTAGGTCTGGGGGGTGTTTCACAAAGATCCTAAGTAGAACTTAACACTAAGTTGGACTTAAAAAATATGGACAGCCATTGGGGCCTTAAAATGAAATATATTCAAAAGCAGAAATTCAAGTATTTTAGACTTTTTTATAAATTCCACATCAAGAACATGAAATCTCCTTGATGATAGAAAATATGAATGATTTGAATCAACATTTTATGCCTTTCAAAATAACTATTACAAAATATTTTCAAAGATGCTAACGGCTTTCCATAATTTTTAAGTCCAACTTAGAGATACTGTAAGTTCAACTTAGAATCTTTGTGAAACACCCCCCTAGTGTCACGTTGGTGAGACTGAGGTACAGTCAAACATGCTTCAGTGTACACCTGTCCAAAAAGACAACACAATTTGTTTCCTTTGACAATTGTTTCTCATATATAGATGTGTACTAAAGGAACCTGTACAGAAAGACCACCTGTCCAAAAAGACAACACAATTTGTTTCCTTTGACAATTGTTTCTCATATAGATCTGTACTAAAGGAACCTCTACAGAAAGACCACCTGTCCAAAGAGACAACACAATTTGCTTCCTTTGACAATTGTTTCTCATATAAACCTGTACTAAAGGAACCTGTACAGAAAGAACACCTGTCTATAAAGACCACTTTTCTTGTCACCCTTGAGTGGTCTTGTTTCACTGGTCTACTCACTTGGGGTTATTGATGTTGGCATCCATGAGCTGTCTCAGGCCTGGTTCTTTATAAGGAGGGATGTTTCTTGAAAGACCGTGTAATCCATTATGGAGGGCTACGGGGAAGTTTATCAGGTCAATGACCTCTGTTGAAATAAGAAATATGTATAGTAAAACGATAATCTTGTTACCTCTGTATAAAGTTTTTCATCCACCCGCTGACAAGGCTGGGATCTTCTTGACTAAAGCACACTTTGAAGGAACCCATCATATTTTATACAATTAAATGACAAAATCTAACCTTATGAGCAGCAGAACATCTATAACACATGTACATGTACATGTACATGTACATGCACACTTAGTGTATTCCTTTTAAAAAAATGCGCTCAGTTGCATTTTGTTTGCATTAGATTGTTAAATTAGCACGGTGACTGTCCTTTAAAGTTTTATGAGTAGCAATAGCACATACAAAATCATTGTTATAGGTATATTTTCCAAAGTATAAAATCATCACACTACCAAACAAAATTTTCAGTAACCTTTACCCTTTCACCAAAAAAAATGTTTTTTAGGTTTATTTTTTAAAGTATTTAAAGTAACCACACTACCAAACAACATTTTCAGTTACATGTACCCTTTGAATCCTAAAACAGGGTGACTTGAATGCTTTACAATTTACCCTTTTCTCTATTGCACTGTAGAATTCCATTCCACCGTCGGCTGTGTCTCAGCATCATCTCTGCTTCCCACGTCAAGCACCCGATGCTACGATGTCTCTTCCTTGGCCTGGCATACGTGGACAGAACCTGCACGCTGTACCTCGCTTTCGCGGTGGCTGCCTCATAATACCCTCTCCTCCTCGACCTGACAAGGTCGGTGCTTAATATCCATACAGACAATTCAATCCTTTCGATGATCTGGACATCTCGGTTCAAGTAGTCCGGTTGGTATACGACGCCGTCGGGGAGCTGTAACGTTTGAAAGACTTTCCGCAAGTGTTTGGAGTGCTCGCTGCACTTCCAGTCGTGTCTGACTGTGCGCAAGCGTTGGTTGTAGACCGTCCATACCTCGACTTCGACGCCGGCCGTCTCGCCCGGCAGGCATTCATACTCAATCAGGAGGACGTTGTCCGGTGGATAGATGGAGGGGGGCGACTGCACTTGGATGAAGCGGTTCTGGCGTTTGTTGTTGGTTTCCATGACGACAGAGAGCGTCTTGTAGTGGGACCAGTGTGGGGGCGGGGAGAGTTGTTCCTTGGTTGCAGAGGGAGGTATCTGACTGCGGAGACGGCGGTACACCTCTTGTGAAGTTGCCCTTGGACCGGTCTGCTTTAAACTGTCTACGCCAATGATCTGAATGCATTGAAAGAATAAAAGAAAATAATAATAATGCCTGATATCTAACAACAATGGAATGGCATTTACAAGAACAAACATTAAGGATAATTGGGTGAAACTTTACATGTAGACTATAAAGCTTTAAATTTCAGCAGTTTTCAAATTTATTAAATATCACATAAAAATACTTTGAAGTCAATTTGTGGGCTAAAACGTGATATTTATACCATTCATAAAAATGATACAATAGTCAAATTATTTATTGAGTAGGGTGGTTGTAACATGCAGACTTTCGTGCACTAAAGTTCACCAGTTTTCATACTGTACAAATATCAAATAATATGAAACTTTAATATCAGTTTGGGGGGTACATATTCTAGTGAGGGCCTACTGCACCACACACATAAGGGCCTTGGATCTTTTCCTGTACATGCATGTAGATGTACATCCTTTCAGGAAATATGAAATTAAAATACACTAATTAACCCAAAGCAGTTCAATTTTGTTATAGGTTGAATAATGAATTAGCTTCTCTTCCTCAAATTGGCAACAATGAATTGCAATTCATCAAGAAATTGTCATTCTGTACATCCTTAGACTCTGTGTTGCCAATTTAGAGACTCCAATGATTTTTGTTCAATTAAATTGTTCTCAGTCATATGAAACGTGCAATATACTGCTACAGAAATAGACTCAAATTTTCCAGTGATTTTTGCACTTCGAGCTCAATCACTCATTTGCTCCTTGTTCATTTTGTATTAAAGTCAGAGCATTCTGGATAAAAAGATATTTAAACCATCACTAAAAGGTGACACCAAACTGCTATGGATTGAAATGTCTGAAAATGATTCTGATTAAGAATATACACGTACATAACTCACTGATTCAATGTTCATGCAGATGTATGTGTGCCTTGTATACTATTCTATGCACATGCACATTTAAAGGTCAGCATTTATCTTTGAATGCAATTCAGCACTTGAACGAAAACATGGAGAGGAAAAACACTTGTCAGCGTCTAATAGACTACTGTTGATCACAGAATCCACATGTTTAAACATGGTGTGTGTGAAGAGCATACATTTAATCAATCAATCGCAACTAGTTGAGGGTTAGTCTTCTGCTCCAGACTTTCAAGTGACACCTTGTATTGGCTAAAAATGACAAATAAGCCACCAGAATTCTTCTTTGTTTTGGTTTTGATCCATGTGCTGCCTGAACTAAGTAAAAAGGATCAAAGTTTTCCATTGAAATTGATATTAATGCAAGGAAAAACTGAAATTGAGTGGAATGAATACTTATAACTGGTGCTTGTGCAGATGTCTATCTTTCTAGCAGTCAGCTTTCTACCACCATCAACCAATTACTAGGTTTCCTAATTTTGAGTTTTTACATGTATGACAGGTAGATCCTTTTACAAACATAAAAGATGTTTTTTTTTCTTCAGAATTCCACCTGTTGATGCTGCAAGATTGAGTTTTTGGCAGAGCTCTCAAGTACAAGAATAGAGTCTGTGAGGCGAGACTACTTCAAGCACAGCTGGTACCATTCTCACCATCTGTGACACTGATTTATTGTTGACTGGTAAACAATCGTGATTGCGTTGAAATCATGCATGTGGAAGCTACTTGAACTTCGTGCAATTTGTCTTAACTTCATCAAATACACACCACCAAGTCATTGATTATGAATTAGGATCAAACAAAAGGAGATATGGTCTGTTTGAGAGCCAGGAGTGCATTAAAGGGATCGTTTAACAATGTTAAATCTGAGATACACGGTCCTACATGTTACCAGTGTCTGTGATATGGTGTAATATTGAAGCCCTAAAAAAAATTGCGCTTCAAAATGATCAAGAAGTGCCTCAAAAAAGTAAAAAATTTTGAGTGACCGGTTTTACCATACTGGTTTTCCCCAATAGACTGTAGTGTTATGAAAACCGCTCGGTGAACGGTTTTCAAAATTTGTAATTCCAATCATTAATATCTTGATAATCAGATAGGCGATCGGCTTGTAAAAGTCATGGAGTTCCTGACTGACCTAAAGGTTTATAATTATCATTGCAGCATGAGCTAAATCAAGGATTATTTCTAAAGGATCTAAGACAAAGTTTAAGTTACCGGATCCCTTTAACTCTGCAGGGAAGGAGATGGGGCGACATCCTTCTGGTCCTTGACAAAAGTACTTTTTTTTTCTACTCGTAAAAAGATAATTAAAAATATAAATTTGTGGTATACACTACAGTGTACATTATACATATACATATGTAGATAAAAGGGGGGGGGGAGGAATTAATTAACTTTAGAATAGAGGAGACAGCAGAGACCAGGGCTAGCTCCAAGCTTATTAAAGGGCCACTCTAACCAAAACGAGGTAATACTTGAATACTTGATAATCCCAGTACGTTTCTGGCAATTTCGTCATTCCGAATTATCAAATTATCAAATCGGATATGCCTGCAATGACGTCAAATGCGTCATCAGGCCACAAGACCGTATTACCTTTTTTACGAGGGGCGTAGCCCAGCAAGCGTGAGATCTGTGAAATATGGATGGCTATTATCATTTTTTTGGTCAATTTAGAGATTTTCTGAAAAATCTGAGGCTGGAATATTAATAAGTAGAGGTGTATTCATGTTTTAAAAGGTTAGAGTGGCCCTTTAAAGTAACAGGTAGGGTAGACTTTTTAAGAAATAATGATTAATTTCAGGATGAACAAAATATTGTATAATAAATTTGTGTACCGGTACTTTAAAGAGAAGGTTGAGTTCTGGGAAGAGGTGAAAAATAATTTGTGAACTTTATCATTCTTATTATGCAAGTGTGGAAGAACATCAGATAAGACATGTTCCCTGAAAAGCCTGGCTCTTCAAATGCCTTCATATTCTAAATATGTCATGTAACATGTACAACTCGGGGGGCCGGTTTTTTACGCCACGTGTTCGTGTAGTCCCCTATACATCTTTCTGTGTACAGTGTTTGTAACTTTACCAAGACTTGGCCAAATCTCTTATCATTTTGATGATTCCAGAACCTTGCAATACACACAAATTCTTATTTATGCTAGATGATCAACCTTTTCTGGTCGATTCCACACCGTTTCTTTCACAATGCAATCGCATGACCAGAACTCAACTTCATCTTTAAGTCCATGCTACTTTGTGAGCCTCTGTAACAAGTGCATGGACAAATAAAATAACTCCAACTCTATGGTTCTATAATTTGTTAAGATTTGACTTGTGTGAAACTAACAACGGGCTCTGGGAAATTGAAGATGTGAACAAGCTGGACTACAGTTTTATGCATACTTGGCCTAAAACTGAACCATTACCATTATTATTTGGAGAAAACAAAATCAAGAAAACAGTTAACACAAAACCCATGCAGTCATACAAATTAAGACAATGTGTGCCGCTCTAATGGGTAACCTTTTCACAAAAAATCCCTAATTAACATGGGTCCGCTTTTCCAAAATTGGGCTTTACTTAGAGAAAGATCCGCTGGGTAGGGGTTTTGAGGCTTCAGCGGCACACCCCCGTCAAAACCGAATCTTCCCCAGGTTACACAAATGACAAAACAGTCAGTTACAAGTTTGAAGCGAGTCACATTATATAATTCTGGTAATACTAATAGATCTAACTATATGCTGCTGCATTTCAGAAAAATGTGAACATGAAACCTCATTCGTCGTCATTCAGATAAATTACACATTCCACAAATTACTCTTCTAGACCCTATTTCTTAACTAAAATTAACAAATCTGCAGGGAGTCGCCTCAGCTCAGCTCGCGTCCGCGGAGCACGCAACAAGTGAAGTGATACCGCTCTGAGCTCAGCTTTAATAGCTGCAACCCCAAAATTGACCGTGCACCTGCAAAACAAAACGTTCAATAACATTCGAATTAAGCTTAGAAAACAATGGAAATAATAGCTTTTTAGGTCCATCTTCTTCAGTGAGTTCATACCTTTAAGTCACCGATCTCCGCTGACCAAATGATGATGATGAAAGCCAGCAAATACGAACAGAAACTCCGATCTCTCCCTCTTTGGGCCGCCATCTTTCGTGGTGTTTAGTACTGTAATGCGATACGTGTACACAATATGCGTGCTGTACATGTTTATGTTCTGCAGATCCTTGATACCGGTACGGTATACGGTGCCGCAGGTCGATGGATGGATGGTCCTGGTATCCAGTGCTGTTTTAAAACAAACATGACATTTTGTCCCACAATTTAACGCCTCTTAATCGTATTGGTGTAGTTCTTTTGATTCATTTTGTGTCGATGTGATGAACATCTAGGCCCTCAACAAGGCTCAACATCCAAAAGTCACTGCTGCAAATCGTTCGCGGCCACGCCCATCTACCGGCCAAACTAGCGAGCTAGCTAGCTCCATAGGCAAGGGCGTGGCTTATATAGGTGTGACTTAATAATTGGAGTCTCGACAATTAACATGCCGAATTTTTAACTTCAACACTGGAGTCTGGATAATATATCATCCCACCTCGCCCAAGTGAGGGGGGAAAGCGACGATGTGGTTTACCTTTTTGTCCTTCATTTCTTAACCCTCAAAAAACGCAATTTCAATGTTCAACACCCAGGCCCAGGAATCTCGCAGAGGAGCAATGCACTGAGCCAATGATTACTTGAATTTTGAAGATGGATAATCGGTTTTCCATCATCACTTCTTTATGAAATGAGGCGCAAAATTAATTAAGGAAAAACCAGTAAAAATCTTGTAGAGGAATTTAAATGGGCAACGGTTAAGATTTCCTACAAAATAATAATATTGAACTTCATTTGTAAATGTTATTTTATACGCGTTATCCTCATTCCTATTGTTTGGCTCAACGGGAGTGGGGGGGGGGAGGGAGCAGTATGGAGCCCTCTTTTTTTTACTCAACTACCCTCCCCCCCCCCCCCCCCCCCCCCTAGATCCCCTGGGGGCGGCGGCCAGCAGATGACGTTAGTTATTTACATTTATACCTGAAAGTACTCAAAACTCAAACATAATCATCGTCGGATTATAAACTTCGTTTTGTACTTTAATTTGGAAGCAGAGTATTATCTTAGGGGGGGATTCAGTAACGTTCACGAGTAGGGTTATCTCTTCTTTTCTTGTGTCCATCCTATATAACGCGAGGTTTCAAGAGATGGAGACTACTGATCGAGCGATTAAAACTGTTGTATCGACAATGTTATAGTTTAGGAGCCTGTCCTGAGGTATCAGTCTCCCTATCAAGAAATTGATATGTGACTTAGATTTTACTAATGGCAATTTTGATATCTGTAAAGCGCTTAAATATGAAGCTCATGTAGGCTCAATTTCAAAGCATGCATGTAAACAATATATCTTAAACATAATTTGGGCGAGGAGCTCGGGGATCAGTGAGAGATTGACAAACGAAAGAGAGAGAGAGAGAGAGAGAGAGAGAGAGAGAGAGAGAGAGAGAGAGGGGGGGTGATTCAGGAGTAAAAATGTTGTTCAGAAGAAAAATTATAGTGCGAACAAGTTAATTGCATGTAGGGCTTACGCAACAGTCATAACGAATATACGATGGGCGAATGAATGCAATTGTCAAAATTCGCGAAAGAAAGAGAGAGAGAGTAGGATTTCCTCACACTGATTTTAAATAAGTTCTAAATTTGTAATTTGGCATCAAGCAATATCTCCGTCCCCTTAAGGTAATACAAAGTTTTGGGAAATTTTGAAAATTGGATGGATAGTGATTCTTAACAATTTTGATATATTTGGATGCCCCTGTATAGATGTATTATAAGCACTAGAAAACTTAGCCCCTAACACTATGAACTGGCCGGCCAAAACGACTTAAAATGATCTTGCCAAGGTCTTCAATTCCAGCGAAATTTTCTTGAAACAGTCTACATTTTGTCGCGGACAAACTGACTTATTCTTATCTTATGGCATTTTTTACAGAAGATAATTTTAAGAGTAATGTTCGACTGTTCGTATACTACATGGGCCTATGACGAAGGTCGTGTGTCTTATTTTAGTCTGACAGTCTTAATTTTGACTCTCGGTGGAATGCAGTGGTTCAGAAGACCCGGCCACTGACTGGATTATGTTTTCATACCCGTTGCACTATCTATTGATTTTCCTTTCTCTCTTTCTAACGAATAGTTATACCAAAAACTCGAAATCATCAATATTAAATGTACTAAGTACTAATAAAAGATATTAATTAAGCTTGCTTCCATATTAAGGTTGTTTATAAATATTGTAGTGCATGCATCTATGTGATATTTCTATTAAGGGTCTGGGCAAACAACTATGCCTCGAAACCGCGAATTCCTCCTAATGGACAGACAAGGTCACGCGCTGGCTGAGAGGTGAATATTACCAAATTATGATTGTTTGTATGACTTTTGTAAAAGAAATTGCTAATCTTGCTTGAAATATGATTAAAATAGAAAATTTAAGGTGAAAACAAACTTCGAACGAAAGGAATCGACCAACGTCAAGTCAGTTTTCTGCATGGGGAAGATAGTCTCATGTCAAGACGTCGATTACTATGACCTAAGGAAAATGAGTACGACCTTACCAAACATTGTCATTTACTTGCGTTGTACAGAATAAAACAAGCCAACCACCTTACAGTAATTATACGAATGCATTCATTTCAAATGTTATAAAGTATTTTCAGTCATACACTAATACCATAACGTTGGAATAATTTCGTTACACTGACCAAGGTTGAAGAAAATTGAAGAAGAAAAAAAAGTTTGTAAAGATTATTGTGATGTGATTGTCATTATGAGGAAATTGATCATCAAAGTGTTGAGAAAATAATAAGTGTTATCAAAGACTTTATGAACAACAGCGTATATCGCATGCTCATTATTTACAAACCGAAAATAATAAACGAGAAGCTCAAAAGAAAAGAAAATGTAATAAATGCATAAGGAAATATAGAAAAAGAAGATGAATCAAATGACAATGCAATACAACAGAAAGAATAGAAAGAGAAAGAAGGGAGAAAGAAAGAAATATATTAGGAAAGAGAGTAGATGAAAGAAGAGAAAACTCAGAAATACATCAGAAAAGACATATAGAGAAAGAACGGACGAAACAAAGAAATAATACAATTATGGAAAGAGAGGTAGAGAAATGAGAGAAAAACATTGAAAATATATAAGGAAAGAAAGAAACAGAAAAGCAAATATATACATGTGGAGAAATAGAAGATGAAGGCAGTAAAAAGAAAGATATCCATTAATGGTCACACAAAAAGTGAAATAACGGGAAAACATTTTGTCAAGTATTGTTTGCTGAAGTACGTCGCTAATGTGTATGTGTAAAATGTGATTATGCAGTGCGTGTGGTTGTAAATTTGAACTTTTCTATCCGTGTCTGACTGACACATCTCATTTCTTATCCCTCGGTTATTTTCCAGTAAATTTTCTGTCATTCCAAAAAAAATTACACCGGTATAGTTGGTAATTGATTGTGTATGTTTATTTTGGAGATCTAGATATAATAATTATATAGAATAGAATATATAATACCTGCCTTCTCGGCCCGATGATACATCTACTAAACTGACACTGAAATGAATACAAAGCAATAAGTTTGTTTACCACAATTGAAATGAACCTTCCTATGAAATAATGTTTCAGATATTCCAAGAAAGAAGAACGATCGCACTGATACAATTTCGTTAAATATTTACTAAAAAATAGAATGGAAAAAATGGAAAATAAATCCAGTATTCAAGTCAAATAAAGACATGATTCCTCCTTTCCCCATCCCCTATACTTTGTATAAGTGGGAATGGTCTTATTAAATATGGTGCCAAAAAATCCATCAAAGAACAACAAGTTACGTTGGTTAAATTTCCTTATAACGGTACTTTCAACAACAACAAAACAATTGAAGAAACAAATTAATCACTCCAAATAAAAACCTGGTTCTCCCATCTCCTATTTACTATTTTTGGCATTTTCGTAATACCAGTTATCAAATTTGAGATTTATTTCTCAAATTCTGGAATAAAGGTACAGTTTGTGATTGAAATACATTCAACAATATAAAGGGGAATTCGCTTAATTTTTTAGGTCATTTACTCGGCCCATAAATTTCAAAATTGTTTTGTTTACATTATAGGGCCGTTCAGACTTACATTAAAAAGTGAGATTTAAAAATCGATTTTTGCGTCGCGATCCAAAATCTTTTTGTTTGTTTTTTGGCGTGTGTGGACGGATTAATTTCACTAATCTTCGAGATTCGCATCGCTATCCGATTCGCAGTAATTCTTGGGATTTTTCACAATAATCGCGATAGATTGCCGGACGCTTTGTGTGTGATTGGTATTGATAATCAAAAATCGATTTATTTAATCCCAGGATTACAAGCGCACATTCATCGTCGAGATTCACGCATGCGCAGTTCGAACGTTCTTGCTGTCGAGCGAGAATTCTCCCTATGTGTGAATGAGTCGCCCCCACGAAAATCTACTTCAACTTCTACGTTGGTACTTGACAAGTTGACAGGATTCATCAGTCAGGATATAACGTCAAGATTATCTTTCCATCGCGATCCATTTCGCACTAAATTGACATGTGTGAACGGTCGCAAAAATTAACTTTGCATCACGATCCAAATGACACTAATTCTTATGCGTGAACGGGCCTACTAACAGGCACGTAGCCAGAGTTTGATGTTTGGGAAGGGGGGGGGGGCACATACATGTAATCGACCAAGGTTTAAAAAAAAGGGTCTAAAAAAGTTCAATCGATCTTGGAATTTTTTTGGGGGCCCCGTGCCCCCCCCCCCCCTCCCATGGCTACGTGCCTGCCTACTAACTCAGAGGAGGAAGCTTCGCAAGTCATGAATGAATTGACCTACATTCCGTTCTCTGTTTATGTCTGGTTACTAGGCAACACATACTGCAGTCAATCAAAATGTCCGATTCATGTGTGGCTGTTTTCAAGTGATTCAGATTCAGTTAGCCTAATTCAGATATTCAACAATGATTTTTGAAATAAATATTATAAAGTGAAATACACCTGTTTACGGTTATGGGCGCCATTTTAATTTACAAGTAAACAGTGGTTTACGCGAAAATAAGATAGCGCCCCTACCCATTTTAAAGGATCATTTTTCTCGAAGTAAAGACCATGTTTCACAATTTCTGGGTGTTTGCCAGGCCGCAAACACCCAAAAATTTTGGAAAATTTAAAAAACCTGACATATATGTTTATGACATTAATTTGGTGAAAAAGTGACCCATTAGAGGGATATCCCCCGTATGTCTTCAATGTGAGTACCCCTCCCCCTGGGGGGGGGGGGGGGGGACGGTTGTGACGGAATTGACTACCTTTCACAGGTTTTTGAAGTTTTGTTGTATTAAAGGTAAAGACCAGTATTGGAAACGCGCCCCAATTTCAACAAATGAGATGGAAGCTCTTATTTCCAACCATGTGAAAGAATATGTTTTGACTAATACATGATGATAACATTTTTACCGGGAAACCGCCTACTAAATGATATATTTGGTAAATTAGTTTATCTATTGGTATGTGAGAGATAAACGCACGTGTCGCGCACGTGTGCGTAGTGCCATATACATCTTTCTGTGTACAGTGGTTGTAACTTTGAGAAGACTGGGCCAAATTTATTATCATTTTGATGATTCCAGAACCTTGCAGTAGACACCAATACTTATATGCTAGATGATCAACCTTTTCTGATCGATTCCACAACGTTTCTTTCACAATGCAATCGCATGACCACAACTGGTCTTTATCTATAAATACATTACTTAGCAAAAATATAGTATAAAATCAAGAACACGTAGCGACCGAGCGAGAAGATTTTTGCATTTCAAAAACTTAATAGTCTGAACGCAGCACTCTGAGGCCCTCCAGAGCAGAAAAATGTGTTGCAGTCTTTAGTTAGTATTTGCTATACATTGTTTTTTAAAAATTTTCGGGTGGGGGGGGGGACGATCCCCCTAACAAAAATAAGGGACCCCCCCCCCCCGTCGCCCCCGGGATCACCGCCCCTGTATATTTGTATATATATATATATATATATCTATAGATACAAAGAGTACCTTCTGCAAATGATCATACACTTATAAATAGTTACATTGGAACTCTTCATCAATTATGAGCGAGACAGAAATTAGGAAACAAACCCCCAAATTAATGGTGTTTGAATTAGAAGCTGGTTTTTTTTATCTTGAATTTTGAAACATAGCATTAAATATTTTTATGCGCACTACAATCCTTTAATAAACCTTCAATTTATGCCATAAAGACAATTTTTCATGTATAAACATCATAAATGAAAAATTGTTGCTGAAAATTATATCTTGCATTGATATTTTATTTGAAAATTCAACAGTTATGGAAGCCGGGAGATGGATGCAATCGATCCATGAAATCTTCCACGAACCCCAGTTACATACTTATAGGGGACATGAGTGAGAGCTCAGAAGGTAAAACAGCTAGCAGGGGTGTCGTAACCGGCAGGTCCCAGGTTCGAAACAAAGTTGATGCTTTAGTGCCATTTGGAAAGGCATAGTTTAATCAAGGCCATCGGATATGATTTAAAGCAGTAGGCCCCATTGTTGCTTACTTGTACTTGCTTTCTTATAGTTATAGCAGTCAGATAAAAATTAATATCGCCACTCTTTATAATTTTGATATCTTTTAGATTCATCACAAAGTGGATTTAGATCTACATGTATTATTCTCTTACGAATTGATCTGTTGTCTTTATTTCACCCTTTAGTATTACATGTACATAACGTGTCGCAAAACATATAAATAAAAGTAAATTTAAGTTGTCCGATTCCTCTCTGAGTACACAGTTTTCATTCATATGTATATGTAGGACCCTTATCTTAAAAAGGAAGATGGAATTTACAAAATAACATACATGTATATGCACAAGCACAATATCTTGTTGAACTACTGAGGGCATGCAGCCATTGCAAATGTGCGAATGAGCTTAACAAAACTACATCTGGCAATTGTTTGTATCTTAAACTTGAAGCATTTCGGGAATACTAAATTAGAGTTTTGACTTATGATAATAGTCGATCGCCCTTCCAACTGCAATATATACGAATGAGTGAAAATGTAACCCTCGTGTGTGCCACAATTCACAGCATAAAAATGTTTGTAATTCCATTATTACAGACCATGCTCGAGAAATTTACTTTTGCAGTGATTGCCATGAAAAAGGCTCACCAAAGGATAATCTGATTATATTGCAAACTAGAATTGGCTAGACGGCCAGTTGGCAACCACTCAAAATATACTATTACAGTTAGAGTAACATAACGCAACAACGTCACTTCAAAGAGATAATAACACGGATGGTATTATTATGAGTACAGTGATCTGGTGAAAGAGACATATATCTAATGACATACACAAATACATATTGTCTCCTAGTCTGGTTGATGCAGGGGTGTATATAAATACAAAACAGCATTGGCGATAAATACTTTGCTTGAGACTATCGCAATATATTCTGTGTCTATGGAAAGGGAGAACTTTTTTACCTGCACAGCTGATGACACTCGAGTGATGATGTACGTGGTTCATCTCATGTTTCTCAGCATCAATCCACCATTTAATATCATTTCAGGAATGGATACCAGGAATACTGTAGCACCAAACAGGCATCCAACATAAAGGACTGATAAGCCAGTCATTGAAATCGGTAGTCATATTCCACATGATTATTTCCTTTTGGCAATATTATGGGCTAAATTAAAGCACAATGATGGGAAGATACGGCGCGCCAAGTCTGATAAAACCCCGCGAAACGTTTCAAGCAGAGTGTTTCCGGTAACATGGGCAAGGGAATGAAACACGCCTTGAAATAACTAGTCTGTGAGGCACAGTCTCTGATCTGAAACTGTTAACAGATATACATGTACATGTATTATGTTTGGAACAAGCGTCTATTAAAGTGCCTGAGCAGCTACCTTATGCACAACTATTTTCGTTTTCGATCATGAAAAATAAAAATACTATCACAAACAATGTTATCAATATCATATTTTTTTTTCCTTCTGATGAACTCTAGACTAATGGGAATAACATAGATTTCTGCCAACAAAAGGGAAATGATTACCAAAGTTTAAAAATTATAAAATAAAAGATGTGATTTAGTAACTGAACCCGTGTCTGTCGATCAGCCGAATTAACGGATTTGAATCAAATTGACCTATTACAAACAGTTATGTTGATTATCTATTTAATACGTGATTTAATTTGAGAAACATAAATCATAATTCTTACATAAACATTGCTTTCGCTGAAAAACATGCAGAATTGCAAGTACAAATTAAAGGATTAAAATGATTTGGTAGAAATGTCTCAGAATGTCCTTATTAATTTTACTTCGAAACCAAATTTAAATTCGCATAATCGTACTCTGAACAAGGTCAACTCATGCTGTATTTTGTATTTTATGATTATATCACAGAACAAAATATAAACAAAGAAACAATTACTTCAGTATTGCCTCCAACATGCTCACAATTGATATTGAGTTGTTCAATGAATAATTTGCAGAGTGTGTGGGCATTTCCAAGCAGTGCACATACAATGTTCAGACACATGCCATGTCCATCGGGGGTCAAGGGATTGACCCTTGCCACATTCCTGTTCTGACCACACTTTAGGAATGTGGCAGCTAGGGGTCAATTCCTTGTCTTCCAATGGACATGGCATAGAGTACATTAAGTAGGTACACCGTACACTAATGTATAAACATGAACCTACTATGGTATGAGCGTGTATTCTCATTGCAAGGCTATAATCGCATCGCTTGATATGGGGCTAATATATAAAATGGAGAAGATGCTTACAATGTATATTCATTTCATTAGTATTATCAGCTACTGGAGATCTTAAAATGAAATCGTTGTTCAATTGTCAATTGACAGAAGGCCCCTGATGTTTCAAACATTGCACAACCAAACATCAACTCGAAGTCTTAGAAAAGACACCTCTAAAATGCTAATTCAACACCGGCATGGAAATTGGAATTCAACTGGTTTCCATTTACTGCATTGTTTTCACACCAAAAATGAGTGTTGAAGACTAGCACGAACAAGGAAATTATAGAAAGTGATGGAATTTGGAATAAAATCATTGTAATTCTGTATCGCTGTTGTTCAAACATCTGTCCAGTGTCGTTTATAATTATAGATACCGAGGTAGTTACCCTGCTGTATATAATTTTTGCAAAAACAAAGCAGAGAATCATCCATTACAACACAATTGTCTCCTGGCACAAGTGGTACGTGTAGGTAATTAAGAGCATGGGTGGCCAGGCCTCCACGTCCAGTGATAACAACAACAATGAAAAGATAGACATGAAAGAGAGAGAAAACGCAATAAACAAAATACATTTTCTGAAAAGAGAGATAAAGAGAGATAAAAATTAACATTTTACCATCTTACATCCCGATCGAGTGATTATACCACTTGATAACGTCACGTGTCTAAAGATGACATCCATTTAAAAATTAAACGAATGATGACTCATTAATAAATTTAGTCTTGATATACATTGTCGAATGAAATGGCATCAAAGAATTCCATTTTGGGGGTAAAACCAGAGGTTAGAATAAATATACCATAATATGTCTGCAACATAATTATGCCACTAAATTCTAACTGAAATATAGTGCAATCACCGGAGGTGTAGAAAACATAGTTGGGCTAGGATTGCGCCTGTTCTTTTTTTACCGTACACATAGATTAGATCTTCCACAGCACTGTACATATTTATATATCTGCACAACTTCATGTAAAGAACAGAGCTGGATAAGAAAGAGCATGGACGGAAAGAGCATGAAATCAAAAGAAGTATTGTAAAATAAGTTGAGAGAGAGAGAGAGAGAGAGAGAGAGAGGGAGAGGGAGAGGGAGCTCACCACAAATCCCATTATATCCCAAGTGAACGATAAAATTGGTCAAATGTCCTTCTACATTCCATTCCTAAAGTTTCAGTGCCCATACGCTAGTTTTAATCAGACTTATTTTTGGAGACTGAACAGGACTTCAATATCCTACTGTATTTATGTTAAGATTATAGCATTTCTTCTGATAAACGAACTAGAATGGAATTAAAGTTATGCTTCTGATATTTGGGAGTCATTAATATTCGTCTCTGGTGATACTTTCAGTTAAAGGGGGAAGTCCACCCTGATATAATGTTGGTTTTGATAGAAACAGTTTAATTGCTTTATTAGAATGCTTCCACAAATCATTCACGAATCGAGTAAATATTAAGATCAATGTTTATAAGCTTGAATATGGAAACCCCCCAATCAAAATATCTTAGTGAGGTGAATTTTTCCAGATTTAACGAATGATACTTGTTGTACAAACCATTTCTTACCATTCTACTTCCCTCACAACCAATACTAGTAGTAGTAGTAAAAATGCTACATGAACTAGTTTACTGGGTGTCAGTGCTTGTTCTACCATTGTAGTGCTAATAACAATTAAACAATTATTATGATGATAACAGTATTAATGACAAGAATGATAATACTACTACTGCTACTACTACTACTACAACTAATAATAATATTGATGATAATATTAATCATAATAATAATAATTAAAAAAATAATGATAATAATAATAGTGATAATAATAATATTGATAATAAAATTATAATATAAATAATAACAATAATTAGGTCAATGTGCCTACTGGTACTCTAGTAACACTATTACTTTTACTACAAATACTATGTATGTTATTTTAGGTAGTGTAGTTGTAGTTTCACTTTGACCATTCATTTTTGTAATACTCTCTAATTGACAAAGTCCAGGACTTTTGTGGTTCCTCACCAATGTATTACCAAAATAATTACGTATAGTCACAAAATGACCCCTTAATACACGTTAGTGAAAGATGTTCTTGTTTGCGAGCCTGCAATCCCAGTATGTGCAGCCACGCAGAGCCTCTGATACGTGACTGTCAAATATTACTCGGACATATGCATTCATCACTGTCTGTGAAATGTTCTGTTTGTTTTTGTTTTTGTTTTCCTTGGGTGTATTTGATATGTGCTACATCATGTATACTTTAACTTTAATAACCATTGGTCTCAAATAGTCCTCTATTAGTACATAACATACTGTTTCTAAGCGCACAAAATAACATCAAGCAGGTATACTATTAGAGGGGGAGGGGAGGGGGTGGGGGAGGAAGCAAATGGAACATCCATAAAGTTCCTCCAATTGCTAAAATGATATGTTCTAAGAAGGTTTGTTAGTGATTGTACAAACCTCTCTATAAACATAGAAAGGAAGTATATTACAAAGCGTTGGAGAACATGTGGCAAGGCAAAAAAGGCATGGTCGCCATATCAATCATTTCCTTGCACGGGGTCCGGTAGATACATAGATAAATCGGAGATGCGATACCTGTTCTTTTATGCTACTATAGTACTATCCTGCTACTACTACTACTACTGTTTTGTGTTACAACTTCCGATACGTTACTACTACTACTACTACTACTACTACTACACATACTTCTACTATAACTAGTAAGTCAATACAGCTGCTGCTTCTTGTTATCAGCAGTATAAATAATTTTGTATATTGCTTTGTTCAAGTACATTTTATCCATTTCTACAACACAAATCTTGTAATATACATGTATAATGCTTTAAGCTTAGAGCAGGACTCCGAATCATCAACGACCAATTTATCGAAATTGTTAATCATTCATTTGGTAAATAACATGTAAGCGGGATATTTACAGTGGTGCATTCGGTTAAGGATCTGAGAGGGTCCCCCTCACCCCGCTGGCAAAATCAAAGTGCCCATAAACCTTCACTAGTACACAAATTTCCACTCCCCCTCCCCTCCTTTTGTTTTCTCTGGTCAAATTTTGTTTTAAATAATTTCCCCAGCAAAGCAATAATTACAAATTATACTTCTTTTGGTGTGTGTCAGTACAAGGTTAGAAAAAGATGGGTAGATTGCTGACAAAAGCTCTTCTTCTTTTTGTGATACGAAAGACGCAGACATTATATCAAGCTAAGAATCGCAAACTTCAAATCTGATGAAAAACTATATAAATGTGAATAATTTAACTAAATTACATTGTAGTTGTTTTCGGTATCAGATGAACGTACATTAAACAATATTGACATTTTTAATTTCGCGATATTTTTACTCCAAATTCCCTTTTTAAAGCCATAAATTAATAAAGAACTACATATTTATGGTAAAAAGTATGTGAAGTTCATATTATCTGTTTTGTCAATAATTTGTTTTAATATCTTCAAGATAATATAAATGCACAAAAATGTAACGTTTATAGCAGGTCAAAGGTAAAACAATTTTGTGTCCCTTCCGTCACGCTGTTGTAGGTACTTGTATTTGTTTTTTTCATTTGTATATAAAATGACGTAAAATACAATTTTGCAGACTTTATGCTTTTTTAGGTCTTGTTCTGCAACGTACATGTACTTTTTGGAATTTGAAATTACATCGTTTTATATTTCCAAAGCTTTGGTCGAAGATCGAAGATTAAACTTCTCTTGCACAAAAATTTAATTATCATGATAAGTGACCATTTCATCACCGCTAAAGCACACCAGAGAAAGATGCTTTAAAATGTTGTTGTTTACTAATGTATTATGTCATTATCTCAATGCCTGCACACTTTGCTTGTACCGGTCTGTCACGCTCAGTTTTTCGCCCCTATCCAGATGGACGGTGTTAGGGCCAGGAGCATAGCCAGGGGGGGGGGGGGCGATGGGGGGGGGGGGTCGCCCCCCAAAAAAAAAGGAAAAAAAAGAAAAGAAAAGAGAGAGAGAGAGAGAGAGAAGAGAAAAAAGTAAGAGGACGAATAAAGAAGACAAAGAGACATGATAAAGACTGTGTTAAAAATATTATAAAAGAAACAACATATATATGCATCATAATCATTTATTTGAAAATGTAATTGTGAAACGAGCTTTGAATTCTATAGCCACCAGCCCAGCCCAGCGCAAACAAAAATTCGAAATTTTGTATCACCCCCGTGCTGCACCCCCTGGACCCCGACAAAGAGACATGATAAAGACTGTGTTAAAAATATTATAAAAGAAACATATATATGCATCATAATCATTTATTAGAAAATGTAATTGTGAAACGAGCTTTCTATAGCCACCAGCCCAGCCCAGCGCAAACAAAAATTCGAAATTTTGTATCACCCCCGTGCTGCACCCCCTGGACCCCGACAAAGAGACATGATAAAGACTGTGTTAAAAATATTATAAAAGAAACAACATATATATGCATCATAATCATTTATTCGAAAATGTAATTGGGAAACGAGCTTTGAATTCTATAGCCACCAGCCCAGCCTAGCGCAAACAAAAATTCGAAATTTTGTATCACCCCGTGCTGCACCCCCTGGACCCCGACAAAGAGACATGATAAAGACTGTGTTAAAAATATTATAAAAGAAACAACATATATATGCATCATAATCATTTATTCGAAAATGTAATTGTGAAACGAGCTTTGAATTCTATAGCCACCAGCCCAGCCCAGCGCAAACAAAAATTCGAAATTTTGTATCACCCCCGTGCTGCACCCCCTGGACCCCACCAAGGGCCCTAAGGCGGGCCTCTGAATGCTCATCCGACCGTTAAATTCCTAAATCTCCTAGCTTCCTGGAGCTCTGTCCCCTGGACCCTATTGGGGGCCCTGGACCCCACGCCAATTTACGCTTCACTCTACCTGGTCGTAAATACTTAAGCCCCTCTCCCACTTTGAAAAAAACGTTCCGCGGGGCCTACAGGCATGCAACATGTAAGAGTCGGATGGTGATGCAAATTTTTGTTCTGCCCCCCCCCCCCCAAAAAAAAAAAGTTTTTGCTCATTACGCCACTGCATAACAATGAATCAAACATTATTTTGAACATTCAGAAAAGGATTAAAAGTAGAGGACGGTACAACGAATCGTCTTCAGTTTATATAGTTTAATGAAACTTCAAAGCTTCAGCATTCGCACAGGAGGGCGCTTCGCGCACTCTGTAAGTGATTCGACACCCCTAAAATAAAATCCTAGCTACGCGCTTGTTCAGGGCCCATGAAAGCACTGACAAATAATACTCGCATAGTTACAAAAGAAAAATCAAAGATGAGCCCTTAAGGAGAGTGAATCAAAAGTACCAC
>JAVYIG010012615.1:0-52457 GCA_035222895.1 Strongylocentrotus droebachiensis
AATTCTGTACGTACTTGAGAAGCGCTTAAGATGGTGATCGGCGCTGTGTTTTTAGCAACAAGCCTCTCATATGCATGTTTATAAACTTAGAAGTAATCGAGTGATAAGTAACTCACTCATATTAATATGAATAATGAAAGTAAATAACTTACACATTTTTCATATATTTTTAGCACGCATGTAAAAAAAAAAGAAGAAGGTAGATATGCAATATTTTGGACAGGAGACATCCGTTTTTAATAGTGAAACTTTAGAGTTTAAACAGTCTTTGTAGCTGATTATAAATTTTGATTTGACACTTTGAAAAGGCACGCTTTTCTATATATGTGATCACATGCCACATTTATCGTCATATATCATATCATCATTCCTATGACTAGATGTAATCACAAGTTAAAAGGGAAGCTATGTATATAATGAAGCCAAATCAAGATCTCTTAGTGACAAACATTCATGTACACGTAGAATTAACATTTCGATAGGTCTATAAGATTCAGATTTTCATCTCTATAGCTAATTATGTAGCCGAAATGTACGTATCTTCTCGAGGGCACACTCAATATTTGTTTTCCTTCATATTTTACCGTAGGCGAAAGGGCCCAGTGTTCCCAGAAATGAAGGACGCTTGTTCTTATCCCTAATTCAACTTTCCATTTTAGAAATTCTGAGAGCGATCTAGCAGATTTTTCCATTTTTTATTTGTACCCTGATGAGATAAGATAGCAAAATATCAAAGAAATATATGGCTCTATAATACGTTTACCCGAATATTGGACATTTCAAACTCCTCAGTAGGGGGCTATAGCCCTATAGCTCCCTTTCTCTTCGTATCCCTATACACAGTTACATCGTGCTATTAAAATGATAACAACCGGATCCCTAATTGAGGATAATAGTCATTATTTGATCAGGTTGATAAATATGATGTATGATGAGTGATCTTTGGTCCTTATAATGCTCCATAATTATTTGCACTTCGAACAAGATAATGAATAAACTTATCAGCAAACGAAGGCTACTAAATGAAATAGCATTCTTCGTAAATGGCACAGAGTTATCTATAATGTTCGTAAATGGCAGTCAAAGAATCAAATATTGCTCAGATAAAAAAAAAATGAACTTGATAAGCTGAAAACAAAGAAGCTAATATCTGATGAGACTATTCAAAATATTTGAAATTGAATCAGGGCCTTGTTTTTGTCTTCTTCCAACAATGATTATCATTGTTTCATCCCTGTAATCTCGTAATTAGATAATAATTTACTTTTTTTATGAACAATTATAACATTTTCCGTTTCATCATCATTTGTGATTTGTCATTGACGAGGCTTTTTGTTGATGGTGCTGATAATGATGATAGTGGTGATGATTATTATTTTGAAGATGATGATGGTGATGATGGTGATGATGGTGGTGATGATGGTGATGATGATGATGATGATGGTGGTGATGATGGTGATGATGGTGATGATGATGATGATGATGGTGATGATGATGGTGATGATGGTGGTGATGATGATGATGATGATGGTGATGATAATTCAACGGTTAATTCAATCGACCTAATGAATTACTAGATCAGTCACAACTCACCCATTGCTTAATTCAAATCGAATCCTTCACACTCTCTTAAGAAATACTAATACCAAAGCAGCAACACTCGTGAAAGAACGTTGATAAAATTCACATGCACTCGTATATTCCAATAAGAAATCCACCAATGAGTCGAGTCAACGTAACTATGATCGAATGCATCTATAGAGGAGGGTGTTATAGGCCCATTATGACTACTTCATATATAATAAGCTGTTGCTAATCATCGATATTTGCCTTCATTGTGCGCATGTGCGAGTTATAGTAATGAATGAAGCCATATAATATACATTGATGCTATCGTCATACCAAATTAAACAAAGTTCCACTGAGGGGCATAGCTGGTAGGGATATTTTCTATGGGATGAGGTGTGTGGATGAGGTAATTACCGTAAATATTGATGGATTTAGGTCCATGTTATTATTTTTTAAATCATCGTTTTAAAAGGAAGAGTTTATAATCGTACTGCAGTAAGCACGAGAGACATGAGAAAAAGGAGTGGAGGGAGGTAGACAGAGAGAGAGAAGGAGGGAGAGAGAGAGAAGTAGAAAGAGAGAGAGAGAGAGAGGGGGTGCAGACACAGCTAGAGACAGATTGGCAAAGAGACATCGACAATATGAAAAAAGGAGAGCCAAACAAGTGGTGTATTTGTATGTGTGTCTGAAAAAGAGAGAAAGAGAAAGAGATGGGAAGAAGGGGCTCCTTCAGTCGACGCCCACAGGAAATATCCAAAAAGGGACTACCCCCACTGAGTCGACTGCGCCAAGTCAGGTCCCCATGGCGACCGTCAGACCCCCCCCCTCCCCCCTCCCCCCCCCCCCCCCCCGTTTTGCTTCGGGGCAAAACATTTTATTTTCCTCTCTTCTCTTTTATTTCTCCAAATGAAAATAAAAATAGAGATCGATTTCATGACGTGATGTAAAATGTGTAATCACCGACCGGCTTACATTAAAACATGTTAACGGAAGTAATGCGGTCGATATGCCTCAATATAGAATTGTGTTACTTGTAAACATATACTAGCGTGCCATGAATATTACTTGTGGATTGTAATACATTGTGTGAATATATACAAGATATTACAAATATGAAAATGATCACCATTTCCACATATATCAACTTCACCTCTTTTGATATAGGTCCAGCAAATAAAAAAAAGTTCTCTTTATGAAATTTTGCCAGTAAATGCGTTTCGAATATTTAATGAACAAATACTTTTTTCTGAATCGCCGTGAATCCGCCTATGAATAAACAGCCGTTCAGGAAAAGATAAAAAGAATTTTAAAGAACTAACACCTATTTTGTAGCCCAAACCCCCTCTCCCAAAGAAGAAAACAAGCTGATAAAATAGAGAGGGCAGGGCAGGGCAGGAAGGGGGAGGGAGATGTGGGTAAGGAGGTCCGTTATGAAAATTGAGATTTTGCCCATTTGAAACTTTGCCCACAAATGAGAGGAAAGACATGAACAACACTAAAAGTCTTAGTACACGAAGATAACGCTCCAGTAATCCCGAAAAAGATGAAAATCCAAAGAGCTGTATAATGTGTTTCATTATCCTCTTACAAGATCAATTTACTGTCACAAAGCTAATACAACGCAATGACGTCTTATACGTTGAAGAGATCAATAGATATAAAAACGTTCTGTTTCTTGTAGGTGAATAGAATTTATTGAAGTTCTGACACCTCAAGTGGCGTAGCTGTCTAATCGTCGATATTTTCGTTTAACGTTCGGATTAGAGAGGAAAGGGTGTGAGAATGAAAGGGATATCTTTATTTAGATTGCATCATTGAAAGAAAATGAAGAACAATGAGAAGTTAGATCCAAGCGATGAAGAGCTACTTATTTGATCGTATTCAAATTGAAGATGTACATAGCGTGCGTATTATACAGTTTACTCAGGGGAACTATAAAAAAACGAGGGATCGATGTCCAATAGCAACAGCAACAACAAGGCTAAAAACAAAACCAAAAAAAGAAGAAAGAAACGGTAAGTAAAAGAATAAAGAGAAGAAGAAGGAGAAGAAGAAGAAGAAGAAGAAGAGCTAGAAGAAGAAGAAGAAGAAGAAGAAGAAGAAGAAGGAGGAGGAGGAGGAGGAGGAGGAGGGGGAGGAGGAGGAGGTAGTATACAGTTTACTCAGGGGAACTATAACAAAACGAGGGATCGATGTCCAATAGCAACAGCCCAGCAAAAACTAGAAACAACAACAACAAGGCTAAAAACAAAACAAAAAAAAGAAGAAGAAAACGGTAAGTAAAAGAATAAAGAGAAGAAGAAGGAGAAGAAGGAGAAGGAGGAGGAGGAGAAAAGGGAGAAGAAGAAAAGGAGAAAGCAGAAGGTAAAGAAAAATGAGGAAAGGGAGAAGAAGGAGAAGAGAAGTAGAAGACTGAGAGAAGAAGAAGAAAGCTGACGACAACCCATCAATGTTCACCAGGAGGTGGGGTACACGTTTTTAAAATTGATCATGAGGGCGTTTTACATCCCCTCAAGAACGAAGAGAGTTGGTTGACTGATCTAGGTCTCGTATCAGACTCACTGGTGATGTCAGAAAGAAGAGGCATGGGAGCACGGGAGCATGTGCCCCTTATACACAGTTAAATGGCGAAAGAAACAAGAAGATAAATAGAAATCAAACAGAGATTGAAAGAAATGGAGAGGTGTGAAATAAAAGGTGAAAAGATGCTAGTCCCCCTCTCACCCTCTCCCCACAATTGATGACCTTGTCAATTCGCATTAATATGGCCACCTAGTAACAACAGTTGCATTATCCCTTCCCCATGATGACAATGCTCCCCCCCCCCCCCAAAAAAAAAAAAAAGAATCATGGACCATGATCCACGCTACGCCAGTGTTCTGAATAAAAGAATGGGTAATGGCTCTATGTATTGAGCAGGGGTCTTAATAATAATAATAATATAAACGTTGCTTATAAAGCGCTTTAATATCACAGAAGTCTCTAAGCGCTATAACAAACAAAATAGACTGATAAACAATTACATATTAAACAAAACAAAAAAGTGCAAATAAACCTACATGTACAAATTACAATACATATAATATGCACATCAATGTGAACAGAGTATAAGTTAATCATCTAAAGCAATTTAGAATAAATGTGTCTTAAGACAAGTTTTGAATTGGTTAACGGTTTGACAATTTTGACAAAGGTAGTTTGTTCAAAAGTTCAGCAGAAGCTTTGCAAAAAGGGCGATGGCCATAAAAAAGAGTTGACACAGTAACAGAAGGACTTGATGTCCAAACCATGTCGATGATTCAATGAATCCTAGAATCAACAAGTCATTCGAATATCTCTGATTGCTTTCTTTTAATATCTTCCAGTGTAACGTGTACAAATAGTATTGCGCACAGAAGACATTTTAGGTTTTGATATTGTAAAAGTGCCAGTTTCTCACAGACCTATTTTGGAGCTTTCCAGAACAAAATCGCTCATTGCTCCCGTGTATCTTCCCCGCTAGTATCTACCTGCTCGATTATTTTTTTAATTCATTGATTTTATTTCTCAAAACTCCAATTCTTGTTTGTACATAGCATATAGTTTATACAAAACTGCAACATAATTATAACAGAGCTTTTTTTATCATTTGATAAACGAACATAAATACAACATAATTCATTGTTCATAATTTCACAATGTATAGGACTAAATATATCACAAACATTACCGCACTACAGAGTTATTTTATCCCAACTGAATAATTACTATTACAAAAAAGGAGTTTCATGATTTTCAACATACAGGCATTATTATACAGAATTGAAATTATGAGTTTTTCTTTTTATCAAAACACAATCTACCCATAAACCCTCTCACTCCCTGTCCTCCTCTCTAACTCCTTGGACTTATCCCCCCCCCCCCCTCTCTCTCTCTCTCTCTCTCTCTTCCTCCGTTCTACATGTGTGTTGGATAGGGAATGCGCATTCTGGAACAGGTTTCTTTACAATGTCGAAATGATTTAAGATTTAGACTTCGTTCTACCTCTACCTCGCTCTCATTAAAACTTTCCAGTTTTCCCATTTTCTCAGATGTAGGGGAAATGTATACAACATCAATATCAATCAAGAAGACATTATCAGTCAAAATGAATGGATGATACCGGCATGAGCCTTCTAGTGAACGCGTGGTGTCACACAAAGCAGGACTGATATCAGATGAGTAGTGCAGGCAAATAGCAGGATTGAATATACCTTGAATACCTTGAATACCAAAGCTTCTGTAAGAAAGCCGTCTCCAGCTGCCAGGCTTACAGGTCTAACTTCAAGGGGGGGGGGATTGGCTTTCACACGTACAGTCTCTACCTTGTATAAAACTATCCACAGGGTTCATCATCTGTCATCGTATTTGTTGTGCCTGTGGACTTTGTAACGGATAAATCTAGCATTTTAAGAATCACAAAGCGGAATATAAAGATATGAAGACTTGAACATCAACGAATACATATAATCATATACATATCGTTCAGGCCAAGAGATTTAAATTGTGCAAACAGTGCTTACAAATTGTCTCCGCTCTCATTTTTTTTTACTGGGATTTACCCTATTAATGAAGCGAATATGAATTAGGAAAATACATAATGATTCTTGATTACTAGATGTCAGGAAACTTTGAATCTATATTCCGCACAGTACATTCTATCTTGATTATTTCATAAACAAGTATGTAGTTATCAATAACAAAGTAACATATAGTTTCGAAAAAAAAATCGCTAGTGATATTCGTTTGTCTCGCAATGTATGGTCAACAAGGGATCTATAAGATCACGACGGTCCACCCGTAGAGTATAAAACACGCTTGCTTACATTATTTGTTATCACCTAACGAAGTGTTGCAGCGGCGCACGATACGTCGTGATCTTTTAGATCCCTTAATTGTTGACCATACATTGCGAGACAAACGAATATCACTAGCGATATTATTTCCGATACTACATCCGCAATGAGTAATATATCTAGCATTAACATATAGTTCTTTGTAGGCCTTTTATTGAATAAAGATATACATGTATATACACCTGCACATCACGAGTACGAGAATACACCAGACGGTGGCCTTTAATTACTATACTGAAGTAAAGAGAACAAAATATCTAAAAATATTTAGGCATTCACAGTGGCGTATCGTGGAGCTCAGGGCGATTGTTTTCGACAGCCGTTTCGAGGAGGGTATCGAAAATCTATGTTTAGTCAAATGAACTTCCACTTTCTCAAATGTAAAGATCTAAAGCGAATGACTTGTTACATATATTTATTAAAATACAAATTGTTTTAAACATTTATGTATAATATCCGATAAGTGCAAATGTCGGCATAAGATGACGCAAAAAGTTGAAGAAAAGAATGTTACGTTTCAAATCCAACAATTTTTATTAGGTCACGAATTTTCGCCATAGACGATTTTATCAAGTGGTTTTACTATACATACAAATATGCATTATACACCTGTTTTCAGAGGCGGCGGACCCGGGGGGCAGGGGGGCACAGTGCCCCCCACTTTTTCAAGTACCCCAAAAGTGCCCCTTTTTCCATAGGAAAAGTGCCCCTTTAACTTTGTAAGAAGCGCCCTTTTTACATAAAAAGTGCCCCTTTTACTTTGATATGTGCCCCTATTAATTTTTTTAAGTGCCCCCTCCCATTTCCACCTCTGATATGTGCCCCTTTTATTTTGACACGTACCTCATTTCCCTGACAAGTTCCCAGTTTCCTTTGCAATAAGTGTCTATTTTCCATTGTGCCCTTTTTAATCTCTAGTAGGTGCCCCTTTTCGGGTACGAGAGGCGCCCCTTTTCACTGTTGTTAAGCGCCTCCTTCACCTCTGATAATTGCCCTCTTCAAATCTTAGAGGTGCCCCTTTTACTTTGACAATTGCCCTTTTTCCTTTGTAAGAAGTGCCCCTTTCCCTTTTAATAACTACCTCTTTTTAACTCGGATAAACACACCTTATATTTTCACATGTGCCCCTTTCCTTTCTAATAAGTGCCCCTTTTCCTTATGATAAGTGCCCCCATTTAACAAAGAGCCCTTCGCCTTTACATAAATGCCCCTTTTCACCTATGAAAATAGTCCTTTTTCATTCTCCTACTAGTGCCCCTTTTCATGTCTGGTAAATGACCCTATTCAATTCTGAGAGATACTCGTTTTATTTTGACAAGTGCCCCCTTTTCCTCCTGATAAGTGCTCTTTTCATCTCTAATAACACCCTCTTTTATTTTGACACGTGCCCCTTTTCCTTCCTAATAAATGCTCTTTTTCCTTCATAATATCCGCTTTTCATAAAAGCCCCCTTTCAACTCCAATAAATTTCCCTTTATTATTAGTGCCCCTTTTTCATTCTCATACAGTAAGTGCCTCTTTCATATATGGTGTCTGCCCCTTTTCAGATACGATAAGTGCCCCTTTTCACCTCTGATACAGTTAACCTTTTTAAAAATGATACGTGCCCCTTTTCCTTTCTTATGAGGAACCTATCCCTTTTTCAGAAATGCCCCTATCAAAATCTGATGGTTGCCTGTTTTCCGTCGACAAATGCCCAATTTCCATTCTCATAAGTGCCTTTTCATCCCTAGTGAGTGCCCCATTTTCACCTCTGATAATAACCCTTTGTACTTTGACACGTGCTCCTTTTATTTTCTAATAAGTATCTTATCCCTTCGCTAAGTGTCCCCTTTTCCTCTCATCATTAAACGTGCCCCTAATTTCAAGCGGCTAAAAGCAATATCTCCCAAAGCTCACTCGCTACGCTCGCTCACATTTATAGATGTTATAATTATGTTACTTATCAAAGGCCTTTTCAGTTTTACTGTTATGAGAATGTGCTTATTTATATAACCCGAGGAGGATTGTTTTTTTCCTCTTTATAAGATGTAGTTTTCGCACGGCGACCTCAAAAATCTTATATTTTTCCTCGCTCGCTTTGCTCGCTCGCAAATGATTTTTTTTCGACCATCACACCCAACTGCAGGGTATGATGCTTAAGCAATATTTATACGATGTATAAAAAGAAACAAATATTGAAATCATCCCCGATAATGTAATCAAATTATAGGGGTATATACCAATGTCTAAAAATTGTATATTTTTGCTTTGAGATTTCCCTTTGTAGGTGCCCTTTTTTTCTCCAGAAAGTGCCCTTTTTTGTTGGTGCCCCCCCCCCCCCCACTTTGGAGGTCGCTCCGCCGCCTCTGCCTGTTTTCTATATAATGAGGCGGATTCAGCAATCCGTGGAATGTGCATCTTAAATACTAAGTATACAGTACATATATTTCACACATGAACAACGATTTTATGTTACATGTTACATTAAGAATTGTTTCATAAAAATACAAATACATAATGTACCACCTCCTCCAAAATTAAACGCAAGCCTACTTTAAAGCGTCCAGAACTGATTTTAAAACTCGGGAAGGTTTAGAAAGATTAAAAAGTGGTTACATTCAAGCGTTATCCGTTAAGTGTGGAAATGAATGACCAGTTTGACAATATTTGCACATAATGTTTGCTTAGACAACAATACTTACTTTACTTTACTGTAATCCAGCAATGCTATAGGAATATGCCTGTTCATCGATCGCATATCGAAGATGTCTTCTTCAGTGGTTATACATTATCCTTATCATTTCAAATTAAATAATTAAATAATCATCAGCTTATACAGCTTATACAGGCTCATAGACAAGATCATGGTTTTTAGACCAGTGTTTGTCTAGTGCTCTTAAAACAGTTTACAGAAGTTGCTTATTAGATAGTGAACTTACCTCAGAATACTTGATAAATATCCACGAAAAAATCCAAACTGTCACATCAGTACCGATGAATAATCTGTGAATTATCGCTTCCAGAACATGAAGAAGACGAAACGATGAACATCCATCAGACGCCAAGAAATCAATGTGTAATGTTCACGATACCAGCTCGCCCGCAAGCAATTAACTTTCCAATAATGTCCAAGCCGCAATATTGAACTTCTGTCCTTCCTTCGCTTGATAAAGAGAATTCACTTTTCATTCACACAGTATCCTGTATAGACTTCAACATCTTCACAAAAGAAAAGAAACTTCAATAATTAGAAACGTCAATCATTTGCAAACAAATTTGCGAATGAGAAATTGTTGTGATGATAGGGTACACACGGACAAATAAGTTTGTGTTTGTACTGAAATCTCTAGTACTTTTATTATTTGTTCTGCTACAGCCACTACATCCTCCTTCAAAGCTATAGTTGGTGTGCGGTCAGCCGATTATCCCTTTCTGGTTGTTATTGTGCCATCTATCGAACCTATCGACCTATGAATATACAGTGTAGGTCTTTTAGAATCCTTTTACAAATGACATCATACCTTAGAAACGGAAAGCCCATTATCGCAAACACCAAAAAGTGAGTTTTTGATAAATAAATGTAGAGTCCGATTTTTAGGTTGATATATACATGTATTACAAAAACCGCTAGATCAACAGTTGTGATGCCCAATAAGCTTTGGAGAAAGATGATAAAGTAACACTAGTAAATTGATAAATATATGTTGATTCCCATGGCAACTTCACAGGCACACACAGTGCGCAATCTTCAAGGCATTGAAGCAGCACTTTTCTTGGAAGAAGAAGAAGAAGAAGAAGAAGAACTGTTTAAGGTATATAGTTTAGGCGCTCGATTGGCCATTATACATGTTCAAGATAATATTTGCATTGAAATATACACGGTTACCCATTTAGTTGGAATATTTTTTTCATTTACCTCTTTTCATGAAATGGTTGCGACAATATGATTTATTCTTAATAAATACACTTTTCATGTTTTCAGAACTTTATTGATCAATCTAGAGATTCACAGACATTGATCTGTAAAGTTCTGATAAGATATAAAGTTTGTCTACCAAAAATAAATCATATTGTCTCAATCATTCCATAAAAAAAAAATAAGAAAAATTATTCCAACTCTAAGGGCAACCGTATTTATATTGTTGTGTGTATGATCGCACGGACATTATAAAATTAGTTTTGAAGATAGTATCTTTAAAAGTCCTTCATTTCAGAACAAATTGAATTCATTTAGTTTACGATCAATACAGTTTATGAAAGTTGACTACCGAATTAAAGCAAATTCGAGTTTGATTACTTGTGCTTACCGTTACAAAAAATATTAATTTGATTTTATTTCTCAGGACTCCAATTCTTTTTTTTACATAACATATTTTATACAAAACTGCAACATAATTATAACAAAGCTTGTTTACCATTTGATAAACGAACATAAATACAACATAAATCATTGTTCATAATTTCACAATGTATAGGACGAAAATATATCACAACCACATAATAGAAAAATATTACCGCACTACACAGTTATTTCAACCAAAAACTAGAACAAAACAATGTTTTTTTTCCAGAAAAAGACTAAATACTTTATTTAAAAAATATATTTATATATAAAATAATAAGTTTCGTATTTCTCAACATTATATTATAAAGAACTTTTTTAAAACACGATCTATCCCAAAACCGTCTCCCTTCCTTTCCTCTTCTCTAACAATATTGAGTAACGATAAGGAAGTGTGACATTGTATTATCACACAGCATGTTACTCAATTCTCTCTCTTTACAGACCATTCCCTAAACTGATATATTCTTTGTGTTTCCGACGTTTTCTTCTTTGCTTCCAGGTCGATAATGTAACCAGCTTCAAAGAAGACTAGGACCGTGATTAGGTTTAGAATACAACCATTAAAACTATATGCATCATTGGCTTATTGACTCTTGCCTTGTTCTCTAAAGAATAACACCTTTTTTTAAAGGAAGGAAATTCGCAGTGGGCGGGTACGGAGTATAAGTTCCTCCCCCATCGAATTGAAGAAAATCAAGAGAGAGAGGAAAAGAAACTTAGAGAAAATAGAGAGAGGAGTAGATTTAAGGGAAGAGAGGGAGAGAGAGAAGAGGCGGGGTATAGTAGAGTAAAGCAATATGAAATGAAAACGATATGATACCCGGAACATGTCCCTTTCCCCCTCTCTCTCTCTCTCTCGTCTTATTATTTTGCATTTCATTCACAGAGTTTACCCCCCCCCCCCCTCCTGACATCAGCTTCCCATCAATGGCTAGACATTTCATACAATTTTTGACCAAGCTCTATCAATCTTCCTGTCTGAACTGAAATCTTGTGATTAGAATCCACCAGTGCATGTGTCGCCATGACAACGCTCGACGCGCCATATAGTACGAATTCCACCCACCCGCATTGGTGATTCATTGACAATCAGAATCAGCACAATTGAGTCCAGGATAAGACCCTATTGTTGGAGAATCGATTAACATATTCGAACGGACAGTGGGTCAAGAGTTTAGAGGTCTTAAATAGATCCATTAAAAGGTCTGAAAGGCTGGCTCTCAAGGTAGGGATTATCTGCCCACTGGGGTGTCAACATAATGTACAGTGTATTGAAAGAAAGATTAGAAAGCCACATTAATCCCATGTTCCAATTTCAGTTTATATGTTGCTAAAGAAAGGGAACATTCGAGAATGCTTGAGTAAGAGAATAGAAGGATTTAATTATCGAGAGAGGGGAATGAGGAGTTTAGATCAAGTGTTTTGAAGGAGGGTAGTAGGGGTATAGAAGGAGGATTCTGTGGATGAGTAGCTTAAGGAGTGGGATTTCTGAATGTGGAATTGATCTCGGGGAGAATGAATTACTTCATAGAATATAGGATAGAGAGTTGTGGCACTCCATGGTCACCAACGTCTCAGGATATGGCACATAGAAGAAGAAGTTTTGAGAGAGAGATAAAGAGAAAAGGAGGGTGTGGGAGGGGGGGGGGGGGGGTGAGAGATAGAGTGATTGAGAGATTTGTGTTTTAAATTAAACTGCATACAAATAACCTCTCCTCTGACTATTCTGTTACCCTCCCACCTTTTAGACTTTTCTCCCCTCTCACACCCTTTCTCTCCTTCACCCTTGTTTTTCTTCCCTGTCTCCTCTCTGTCTCTTTCTTTCCATCTTCCCCTCCCTTTCTCCTTGTCTTTTCTCTATCCACTCTCACTCTATTCTTGTAAATCTTACCCACTATTCCCCCTTTCTCTCTTCCACACTCAGTCTTCACCTCACCTTCTTCCAGCTAAAGACGTTTTCCGACAGGCCATTTATAAAGGTATAACTAGATATTTGGTAGTGACATATTTTCTGAAATGGGTCAAAATGAAAATTTCCCAAGATACTACCCTCATCTCTCTAAATACTTCAGTTACTACACTTAAACATATGTAGGGGGTGCAAAGCAGTTTCTCAATGCAATAATAAGAAAATAATGCACCAAACATAAATGAAGTATATTTCAATTTCAAATTTATTGCTAAAATATCATACAATTCTCCATATAATAGAAAATAAATATGGCTGCAGTATCTTTGTTATCACATTATTGCACTCCATTCTGTCATCTTAATTATATACATAACGTATATAGCAATGAGATAAAGAAAAGTAAGTGTATATCCAAATTTTTGTAACTTAAAACTCAGTTTATTACATTCCTTCACTTTATCTGCTTATCAATGACTTAGAAGAAAAAAAAAATCTTATTTCATGTTCATATTCCTCTTGTTGATATTAGAGTGATAACACATAGTAAGTGCAACGGACGTACTGTATTTTGTATAATCTAATACTTATTCTAAACAAAGGCATGCTAGGTCGAGAGAGATAGAGGAGAGAGAGACAGCATAATGAAAGCAAGAACGTGATTTTCACAGAAAGGTGAATGTTGAGGTATGTTTGATAAAAGGCTGTTGAAGAATAAGTACTTTGTACATCAGAAATCTGCATTACATCAAATGTTCAGAGAATATCCATCCAATTGGAATCACTCTGAGTCCGTTCCACTGGAAGACAATTTTGGCCCATCCACCTGGCCTGGTCTCTTCTTCATGATAGCTTTTCCCTTATTTGTACCTCCCCTCTTACCTTTCCCTCTCTGTCTACCACCACCACCACCATCGAGTCTAGGTACAACCCCACCCCTCCCTTTACCCCTCCTCTCCTCTACAAAGTCTGTATCTATGCTTGAGTTGTGAGATCCTGTCTTTGGTTGTGAGCCGGAGCTGCTGATGTTTCTGAGGTCATGGGTCACGTTATGTCCGCTTCCTGCTTCCATCAATGCTGCCATCTCCATGTCCTCCGCAACATCCAAGAGAACTTCATCAGGGATGTCCTCATCATTATCCTCCATCATCGCAGCGTAATCTACCGTAGCAACTCTACGCTTTTTTCTCTTGTTTGGGTTGGGTTTTGGTTTCAGTTTTCCATTCTGTGCCTTACTTTTCTTGACTTCAGCCCTTTCTGCAAAAGCGCTCTCCTCTTCAATCATTTGAGTGTCCAGAGCATTCTTCGTCTGTCCTTTTCCTTGTTTGGGCTCTTGTGTTGTGTCACTGTTGTTCTGGTTCAGTACCACTTTCTTCTTCCTCTTTACTCTCTTCTTCACTTTCTGCTTACATTTATTCTTTTCCTCTCCTCCTTCTTGGGTAGGTTTCTGCACAAGTTTCTTTTTCCTTCTTACTCTCTTCTTCCCAGAACCAGTAGAAACCCTTTTCTTTTTCTGTGGCCTTTCCTCCTCCTCCTCCTCACTCTCCTCCTCCGTGCTTTCTTCCTCCTCTTCATCCGATGATCTCTCCATCTGCATCAATGCATTCCTCATTCGTTTGCTGGAAATCTTCTTCCTATTGCCAAGGTGGGCAACGCCGAAGAATGATGTCATCTTGCTTTGGACCTAAAAATAGTATACAAATATGCACTGTCTTGAGAGGTTCTGGTTAAAACTATGCGCAAGAGGTGACTCCAACAGTAGTAGAAGGCATGGTATATTTGTTTTATATCCTGCATCAATTTTTTTTTTTTTTGAAATTTAGAAAATTTAAATTTTTAAAAATCAGTTTTTATTCCAAAAAAATTAAAAATTAAAACAAATTATTAAATTAAGATTTGAAGAAAAAAAATCAACAAAAAGAAGTGTCAAATCCCAAATAGTACTCTCAAATAGTATGTTTTCAGAGCAACCTTAAAATAGTTGAAATATTTCTGGTCATGTGACAAGCTCTCAACCAATCAAAAGCCAATAAATTTTGAAGCAGGATTATAGTAAAATACTACATCGATTAAACATCTATGTGAAACACATCTTGGTAGGCTACATACACAATATGCTGTCTATGGGCTCATTCACATGAACCATGACTTCAACCCACAGCCATGTTTATCAACGTGACAAGGAAAATCCACTAGATGCCAGGCAGAAAGCACTTCCCAAGAAGAATTCCTCATAGTTCAGTGTGTTAGGATTTCATCTTGTCAAAGCCAGGACTTTATGCATTGGTTTCTTTAACATTGTTACAATGAGAAACAATGGACAAGGGAAACATATTTGTCTTTGTAACAGGTGGTCTTTGTAACAGGTGGTCTTTCAAGACAGGTAGGTGCTAAAGCCAGTGTGACTGGATATTTCTCTATTACATGCATGTCTTACCTGTTTCTCATTGAGCCTTTGCAAGACAGGGAGAAGCTGCTCGTCTACCTTTGTCTTCATCCAACCAAACCGCTCACGAGCAAACGTATATTGTCAAAGTCAAGGAATATAAAATCTATTTTCTATAGATAACAGTGCTGTCAAAGTTTGGACATTTTGCATTAATCTCTTTTCTAAGTATAAGTGTAAAATCTACCTCCTAAACGTCACCTAAAATTACCCTTTGACAACTACTTAAGAGGTAATCAGACTAGAAAAATAGTTTTCTTATTGGAATAGTTGTCCACTGTGCTAGAATTGTTTAAAACTAAAACCACAGTTAATATTCAAATCTGCAAAATAACTACGAAAACAAGGATTAGTAAAATTTCTCTCTCTACAAAACTTGTAGGCAATAGCTAGTTTCACATCAGTTTTTGCATGCACTTGTCAAACAGATATTTTTAATACAAATAATCTTCCAACAGACTTTGGTACCTAAAACAATGATGCTTTGCACTAAAAGTTTCTTTGCTCTTTAACCAACCTTTCACAAAAGTTTTATAAAATGTTTTTGCATAGACTGTCAAATCTGTAAACTAGCTAATTAAAGGGTAACTCTTTATGTTTCTTTGTGAGAAAACTTGAAAGGATATTCTCTGAGTAGACCTAGATCAGGCAATCCCCACTGGAAACCTTCTTCAGACTCATCGATGGCTGGATTCGTGTAGGCCTTGGCTATCAGGGGATTAGGAAACTCATCTGGTAGGACCAACTTGCACCATTTAGACCTGATGGCATTCAATGACGACACACCTCGGTCCTGGGTTCGTGTCCACCAGGATCTATAGTAACAAAGTCATATAGGAAAGTTTGTGAGACAAAATTGTTTGGTTTACACTAATTTTATTCTGTCAAAGAGATGGGACACCTTTACAAAAAGGGCTGATATGCTCTGCTAAGCTCCTTTGTAAGATCCTCTATTAGCCTTCATTCTCATGGTTTTGATCCACTTTCTCTGATTATTTGTCAAAGAATGAATCCAAGGTATTCAATCTTACAAGCTTACTTATTTAAGAAGCATTTTGAATGAGCTTAGGCTGTCATTCCTCATGCTTAGAGATGTTACAGGTGTGTTGGCTCAGTCAGTAGAGCGTCCGCCTCACAACCGGGAGGTCGTGGGTTCGAACCCCGGCCGCATCATACCAAAAGACGTTAAAAGACGGGAGTTGCTGCTACCTTGTTTGGCGTTCAACAATAAGGGATAGAGCAACGTCGATCTGGCGCTGCTCTGTGGCTGCCAGCCTCACGATCAATCGGGCGAAAAGAATTTCCATTTTTGGTTTAACTTAATAAAATTTGGAGTGGACTTTAAAAGATCATTATTATTATTATTATTACAGTAGTGATAAGTACAATAAAATCAATGTGGTATCTATATTTCTTTGCAATTAGCCACTGAGGAGATACTATCTGAGCATGGGCAGATGAAGGTCATTTGTACAAAACTGTAAAAACCCATCGACACAACTACTGGATGCATGTTCATGAAAGTTATGTAATCATTATTCATTTATGCATGCACTGGCGGTATATTCTATGATACACAGGTTGGAGTGTTCTTCCACAAGCAAAATGGCAAACAAAAGGTATTCATGAAGCACCTTCATCACTTTGGCTGTGATTATTCTAAAGTGTACAAAGTGGGCGTCTCCATGTGTAAAAAATCTGTGGATGTTTGTAGGTCATTTGACCAAGTGATATCCATGAAGTGGCTTCTCATACCATGTTTTCGTAAGCACGGCTAAAATAAAATGGTCTTAACTCACTTGAAATCCTTGAGTGTCTTCAACCCATGACCTTTGAACTCTGCCATTATCTCCATGGCACCCACTGACCCAATGCCTTGGATACCGAGGGTGTAATCACTCCCGACCAGATAGGCCAGGTTGATCAGCTTCTTGCGGTCCAATACTGCAACAGTCAAAATATGGAGTCACTTTCAACTATACTTGTACATATAGGTTAGGTGCATTAGTCTGCTCCAGTCCAATACTGCAACATTCAAATATCAATACTTATGTCAAGTATGCTTGCACCGATGCACAAAGTTCATTCGCTTCTTATGGTTTATTACTCTAACAATCAAATATTTAATTCATTTATCGTCAAATCAAATATTTAATTCATATATCGACTAGGATTGTAAAGAAACATGATAAATGAGTGAACAGTTTCTTATGGTCCAGTAAAGTAACACTAAGGATTAAGTCACAAATCAACATATATAATCCAAGAAGGAAACTATCTTGATAAAACCTCTAAAGGTGTTTCATTATTAAGCAAAGCAACAAAATGATGATCTTAATCTAAATAATTGTTCAACTAATTTCATATCTTATTAATATCATTTATGAATATTTGCATGTATTGAATTTTACCTGTATTTACTATTCCCCATTATTAACCCTATCAGACATCTGAGCAGGGCAATTTTCAAATGTTATTGTTTAAAGTTTAATTAATAAGCCAACAAAACTACGGGTGAAAAAAATATTGACCGCTCAGCAAACTCGAAGGGATTTTGTGTGTAGTTTGCCAATCAATAATAATACACAGTTAACCAATGAACAAATATTATTACCCAATCAGAAAAGTCAATGGCAAAATGCGTGTTAAAATAGTGGGCAATAATGTAGAGCCAGCATCCGGCCGGGTATTTTGTAATTTTCATTGCGCATCTATAACGCGTATGAGAACCTGCACACTTTGCGCGCACTCACACCCAAGGCACACTGTTTGCAGTGTATCTACAATTTTGTCAAGCACTGGATGCTGTTCAACGATGTTTTTGCACCTTTTCATGCTAGGAAACCATATATGTTGTATTGCCCTGAAGGCAGTCAATATTACTTAATTATTATGACAACTAAAAGTCCTTTCATAAAACTAATGAAGCCTTTCCTTCATGTACAGTGCATGAAAGCTACTCACACAGATGCCTTTCAATGTCTCCCACTCTGAAGTATTCTGGATCCTTCTTCTTTGAGAAGAAATGTCTGAAGACTCGTCTGCCACCAAACAGCCAGATATCACCGTCATCTGTTATGGTACCTTCTGTCTGATTGGTCAGATCTAAGAAAGCACACTGAGCTTCAGCCTCCTGGGGGCTCTCTATGTAGGGGATACCGAAGCACTGTAGCATCTCCTGTACATAGAAACATTACCATCATATCGTTGTTTGCTCGCCGCAAAATTATGACAAACTTGTTTTTATTCATTTAAGTTTGACTAACTTGTTTTTATTCATTTAATTTTGACTAACTTGTTTTTATTTATTTGTGGCATCATGAAAGGATAGAAAAATTATAAACAGAATTGAATAGAATCTATTCACCAACTTCATAAAAAAAACATGAAAAGTCAAAGAATACGGTTAATTTTTTTTTACAAATATATGGATAAGACAATGAAAAAGAAAATACACAAAATTTAGCAATAACCTACATGTCTGCAAAACTGACAGATGTACTTTCTCTCTGAGCCATCAAATCTAGCATTATGTTTAATGCTGCTCACCTTAATCCATATCAGAATAGGGTTGAATGAATGTATGTCTATCCTTAGCACTTTGGAGGCATTACACCCGATTTGATCAATTGATAAATTTTCAATTACGGTCAAACCAAACAATTTCCACCATTATACAAAGGCTATCTATCCCATACCTTGTCACTTTCTTGCAAGTATGTGTCTTAACTGTCCATCTGTCTAGTATGGCCACCTGTCTACAATAGCCACCTGTTCTATTTCCCTTGCTTGGCCTTTACAGACAGGTTTGACTGTATACCACAAATCATCTTATAATAATAATAATAATAATAGTGGGTTCTTGTATAGCGCTCATGTCAGTCAGATTTGACCCTCCTGGCGCTCCGCATTATTACCCTGGCTTTAGCACGGCTGCCATACGGCGCTCTAGCATTTCAAGGAATAAATTCCTACCAGGTACCCATTTACTTCACCTGGGTGGAGTGTGGCAAATGTAGATCAATGTCTTGCCAAAGGACATTAGTGCAGCGGCGGGACTCGAACCGCAGACCTTGTGATCGACAGTCCGGCGATGCATCCACTCGACCACAACACCTCTTGACTGTAGAGGTGTTGTGGACGAGTGGATAAGTCGCTGGACTGTGGATCACAAGGTCCGTGGTTCAAGTCCCGCCGCAGCACTAATGTCCTTTGGCAAGACATTGATCTACATTTGCCACTCTCCACCCAGGTGTTAAATGGGTACCCGGTAGGATGCGAAAGCTAATGTGGTTAGATTAGCAAGTGTGCGCATGTAAAAATGACGCCTGGCTGGAATGCTCCCCAGGGAGTGGAGAATGTGCATACATTGTGTGCGGGTAAGCCTGAATCCAATGACCGGGGTAATAATATACTTATCTGTAAAGCGCTTCGTGAGGGCCTCCGGTCCTGAAAAGCGCTATATAAGAACGAGCTATTATTATTATTATTTACATTTCTTACCTTACTGTCTGCATACATAGTGTCTGTAATAGAATATGATTTCTTCTGTTGTTTCCTCCTTTCTTTCTCCAGAGAAAGTCTCTCTGTATGTAACTTCTTTTCCATCTCGTTCATCTTATCCTATCAAAATAATTACACAGAACAGCAAAAGTTGAAAACGTACAGAAATCAATCGTAATAGATGTAAAGATAGCATGCAAGCATTCGTTAGACAAATAGATACTATGCTCTACCCTTGTTGGGATGTATCATTTTCCTTGAAGTATTGTAAGAATATTATACAAATATTGACTGCTCATGAGGATGGTGGTGGGAATTATCACTCCCAAGGTGGCCTTTCTATCACCCCCCGAGGCGAAGCCGAGGGGTGAAAGAAGGGCCGGTATGAACACCACCGAGGGAGTAATAATTTCCTGCACCCTCCGATTACAGAGCAGTCCATATTTGTTTTATATACCTCATCCTTTTCATTGATTCATGAATAGGTCTAGAAAATAAATCTAATATCAATTTATATGCTCATTACAGTAATATATTTACAGTATTTTGAAGCTCAAAACAGTTTCAAATATCCAACGCTAAAAGAAATCCAACATACGGAAATTCAATCTGTACTGTACAAGTTTACAGGTACTGCAGTAAGGTAATGCAGTTACTGCAGCCCAGCGTAAATTGCATGGCTTGAGCGCGCATTTGAAATCTTGTACGCTGTGTGTGGGCAAAAGTGGCGGAGGGGTTAGGAGTTCTATCACAGGGTTTGATAGTAGCTATCAAACCCTCTGACGCAATGATAGATCGAAATGCTCCTTGTCATGTGATATAGTTTTGACCAATCAGTGAATGACAATCCATGTATGAGGTATATAACAGCATATACTGACTGCTAAATGCTAATACATCCTTCATTCAACGACACATGTTGATTGTGATCAAATAATTCCATTAATTTGTCCACAGATATTACGAATTCCATTAATAAAAATTGACAGTCACACTTTGTAAATGAAGTCCTCGTAGTTCATTGACTCAGCAGCATTCATATCTCAGTCACACTGATGTAACTGTCACTAGACGACAACGTGACATGTTTTGTTGTTATACATGTACATAGTGAATAAAATGATACCGTAATCTTGAATACTTACTACGTATACTCCATGCCATTCATCTATCTCAGGCTCTTGATCAGATTCTTGCATGCTACACAAAGAAAGAAAATCTTTAATATGAAACTTTTTATAAGAATTCCAGTCTTCAGAAACACTAGCTTAAAGGGATAGTTGAGTTCTCTTTTCAGACCGCAAATGCCTTCAAAGTGCATGGTTATTGATCTTATTCTTATCTATGACATTTCTAGTGCCCTTTTAGAACCTTAAATTGCTATAAAGGGGGACAAAAGAGAGAGACGGAAAGAGAGAGAGGGGGAGAGAGAGAGAGAGAGAGAGATGAAGAGGGGAAGAGACAGATAAAGGGTACCTTATCTTTACAGATGAGGGGAGATGGCAAGAAATATCCAGCAATGCAGAAAATCTTTGCAGATAAAAATTTGGCATTGTCTACTCTTTGTATTATGACCGTGTTCTTCTATCTTTGTCATGCAAAGTACTGTCTTGTCTTGTTCTCGTCTCTGTTGGCATCCCCCCCCTTTTTTTTCTTCCCTATTTAGTAGTTCCTTTTGTAGTTACGGACTTGTTAATTGAATTACTTATTATTCCTAAGTATCATTTGAGGTGTTCACACTTGTACAAGCATTGCTTTTTAGTGGACCCCTCTGTTTCCAAAATGTATTTCCAGATTTTATGTAAATGTTTATAATTGATTTGTAATGTTGTGTTGAAAACATAAATACATTGAAATTGAAGAATATGAGGCACATAAAGATAAGAAACTATCAGCTAATATTAGCCTAGGGGTCAACAGAGACAGCAAGCTTGTGCATAATGTAGGGATGTCAAAATAAAGCATATCCCACTTCAGCGAAACTGCTATTAAAACAAAGAACAGTCATTGTAACTTTTTCTATTATGTAGAAATATTACATGTCATTCAATAAAGCATTCTTTTGCCATGAATGATAAATATAAGTACATGTATGACAATGTGATCTTGAACTGTCATATAGGACCAAAAATTGATACTAATTTCACATTTGAAATTCATACCCCCGATTTCATACAAGTTAGAAATTGATAGAAGGATGAAAGCAGTCTTTCAACAATGATATTACCTCTATAATAATAATAATAATCAGCTTTTATATAGAGCTTAATACATCTCGGATGTCTCTAAGCGCTTTACAGATATACTATTACTATTGGATTCAGTGCTTGCTCGCACCCACTGTGTGCACAACCTCCACTCCCTGGGGAGCATTCCAGCCAGGCGTAATTGACTCTCAAAAAACACATTATTTCTTTTCTGACTTCTGCAGTCCTATAGTAAATATAGTTATTATGTATCACCATTACTTTTTGATAGTTTAAAAAAACCAAAACACGATAAAATGCAGAGAATAACTCACTAGACACGCTGGACATCATCATCACTATCGACCTGGTATGGTGTCGATGTCCATTCTGAGTCCAGGGAGGTCCGTGTCATGAAAGACAGGTCAGATGTATTAACAGGATCTTCTGCATCAAGAATAATATGAGAGCAGTTGACACTTGCTAAATTGCAAAAGATTCCAGAACCACAATTATAAATGCCGGCGAGAGCACACATTAAAGGCTAAGAAAAGGGGTCTTTCACTAAAATGTATATTTTGTAAATTGTTGACAAATGTAAAATCAGCCCCTTTCCCCATGAATAATACTGCCTGCAAATCGTGAACATTAAAGACATTAATCACCATTTCTTCTCCTTCTTTTACCCCTTTTTTTTTTGGGGGGGGGGGGTGTGGAGGGGGTTGGCAGTTTACCAAATCAGGTATAAAACAGGCTTTACATTCATCTGTTCATTGGTCATTTTTTTAATTCCAAATGTCTCAATTGTTCACATTTCTAATTGTCAATGATTTCTATGTTCCCTCAGTCTCATCCTTAATGTGTCTATGGCTAAGTTTCACTAGAAATCCAATCCTGCTCATTCATGTTACACGTTTCGCTCTATGTCATTAAATCAAGTGTGTATCCTTATTTATTGATGCACTCACCAGAGTCTGCTGTCTGTCCATTCACCTGGATAGGCTTATCAAGAGTGATTTCTACAACAACCCTCTGTCCTGGATCAACATCATTCTTCACGTTGACCTCTGCATCAGTCCCAGCCCTAGCAGCAATCGTTGCATCAATAGTACTCTTTGCACCAACGTTCACATCATAAACAGTCTTTGCACCAACTTCTGCATCTGGAATTTTCTTTTTACTAAAGTCTGAACCTGGAACAGTCTTAGTGTCTTTCACCTCATCATCAAGAATCTTTGTGCCAACACCTGTATCATCATAAGTTGTTTCAGAAGTCTCTGCAGTTATCTCTACAGGATTACTGCTTTCTGTGCCAATCCCTGAAGTGAATTCAGCATCAAATGCTAAATCATCATCAGGAACATCTAGTATATCGAAGTCGTCCATCCGACTCTCAAACGCTTTCATCATGTTCTTCATATCCTCCTTCTTCTTCTGGAGTTCCTTCAGGATATCTTGCCTCTGGGTCGTGGCCCTATCATCTTCCTTCGCCACCTTTCTTGCATCAGCTATTGATGGATCATCTGTGGTAGTTCTCTCTACAGTCTTTGGCTCTATGATCTTCATATCCTCCTTCTTCTTCTGGAGTTCCTTCAGGATATCTTGCCTCTGGGTCGTGGCCCTGTCTTCTTCCTTTCTTGCAACAGCAATTGGTGAATCATCTGTGGTAGTTCTCTCTAAAGTCTTTGGATCTATGTTGGTAATGTTTTCTTCAGTTCTACCAACGTGCTCCAAGGTCCTAGTCCTACTCTCACCACTCACTGAGATCATTTCACATTTCTCTTCTTTTGTTTGGAGCTTTTCATTTGTGGTCCAATGATTTTCTGTAGCCTTTGAGGGTTCTTTAGGAAGATGATCTCTGATAGTAGCATCACTCATCTCAGTCTTCAAATGCTCAATTGTATTTACCTCCTCTGATCCTATATTCATAGCTGAATCATGCTCAGTAGAACCCTCGTCCACAATTACATTGTCCATTAATGTTCTTACACTCTGATTTGTACTTCCTGACCCAGATTGGGCGGATTGTATTTCTAACAAGGCTTCATTTGAAGTATGCACTCTGTCCAGACACACTACATCATCAGGGACGGGGGCAGATGAACTACCTGCTTGCTTCTGTGATGGTGATATCTTGGCATCCAGCTGATCAAAGAACTTCTTCAATTCTGCTTTGACTGCCTCATCCTTGCTTGCCTTGTCATCCAATCTTACTGCTTCACTCTCATCCATTTCCTGACCTGCAAGGTCTCTTCTCCTCTTTTTCCTAGCAGGGGTGGAATCGTCCTCAAGAACTACAACCTCTATGTCATCCTTTGACGATGTTGATGGTATTGTTGCCATGGGAGCAGAACCTCGTTTCCTCATCACCTTCCGCATCTTGAGATCCATACTGGTTGCGAAGCCTGCCCTCTCGGTGTAGGATGCAACGGCAATGTCATCAGGACTCTCATCTTCAGACTCTTCATCTGGTTTGATTCCTTTCTTCATCAGGATGTAGTGCTGGGTGTCTTCTGATGCTACTCGGCCTGCATCGACCTAGAAATAACATAGAAACAACAATAACAACAACTAATTACTCACTCACATATGATTCATGATTCAAGAAGGACAAAGAAAAATGAAGGAAAGGGAAAAGAAAAGATAAAAGGATTACATGAAAACAGAATAAAAATCTATGATGGATGGGATAAAAGAGAAAACAGAAGAAAAGTTCTCTTATGGAAGGCAGTCATAGAGAGTAGGGGAGAGAGAGAGAGAGAGGGAGAGGGAGAGAGAGAGAGAACAAATTTTCACATACCTGACTACCTGACATACTCTGAGCATCAAGTAAAGCAGTCATAGAGAGTGACATCTTAGTTCTCATTTCTTTCCTGAGATTGTCTAGTCTCAAACGCAGCTTGCCCTTATTGAGAAGCTTCTTGAGTTGGTACGCGGAGAAATCTTGAGATACCTTGAAGGACAAAAGAGAATGGGTTTGTTAACCCTTTGCTTACGGGAGCCTAGTGGTCCCTGTGTTAAGCCTATGGGACCTATAAAATTCAGTAGTCAACAGGTTAACAGAATGAAGCAGATTGTGTAACCGAACATGTACATACCTCAATGCATATATATGGGATTATGAAATGTGTTTTTCATTACATTTTTGTGTGTGCATGCTCAACGATTGAATCCAGAATTATTCTACAATACACAGGAAGATACGAAAGAGATGCAAAGGGAATATTTTACAAAAATGCTTTTTGTTTCCCAGCGACTTAATTTGATAAGACATAATATGTATCAGCCTTTCTTTTAAACATTTAGGGGTGAGGACATTGAGTTTGATAACCACCCATGTGTCCCAAGCATCTGCTACAGTCTTGTCCTGTAGGACCAGCGACCCGTTTCACAAAGCCTTTTTTCAATGAAAAATGACAAATACATGTATCAGTGACAAATCCGCTGATAACCAATCAGAAGCAAGGATTTCAGTAGCTTATAACAAAACCTGTCATTTGTCACTGATGACAAGTTTTGTGAAATGCCCCCCAGAAGTTAGCCTACCTTAGGTAGCTGATGCATCCTAGCCCAAGAGTTTCTCTTGGATGATTCTTGGAGCTCTGTGATGAGTTCATGTTGGACTTCAACGGGTAGAGCATTGAAGGATTCAGACTCAATGTCTACCTCTCCCAAGTCTTGATACCTGGATTCCATCTCCGCTTGATGAGCTGCCATGGCAACGGATATAGGGTCTTCTTCCTCCTCATCCTCTGAGGCACTGAGAATGGAAAAATGTGATAAACTTAAAGGGATCCAGTAACTTTGTCTTAGATCCTTAAAAAAAAATCCTTGATTTAGCTCATGCTGCAATGATAACTATAAACCTTTAGGTCAGTCAGGAACCCCATGACTTTCACAAACCGATCGCCTGTCTGATTATCAAGATATTTATGATTGAAAATCAAAATCAAATTTTGCGTTTGCCAAACGGTTTTCACAACATTTCTGTCTATTGGGGAAAACAAGTATGGTAAAACAGGTCACTCAAAGGTTTTTACCTTTTTGAGGCACTTCTTGATCATTTTGAAGCGCAATTTTTCTAGACACAGACACTGATAACACGTAGGGCCGTGCATCTCAGATTTTACATTGTTAAACGGTCCCTTTAAACCACATATATGAATGGTTCGAACCTTGGGTCATGACATCTATAGTGGTAATTTTTGTTTTAATAAGTTGGGGGGGGGGGGGGGGGTGAATAGATCATGGTTAGCTTGAATTTATGTAAATTGTTGTTCAGTTGCATAACTAGAGGACACAGTTATTACCAAGTATTGTATTACAGGGTAACATCATGAAGGTATGTCAGATGGGGTCAAGGGGCCAAAAAGAACATGAACAATAACAAGAAAATGAAAAAGAAGTAGAGTAAGGTAAAGAGGAAGGGGAAGAAGAAAAGTAAAGAGGAAGAAGACAACGAACATGAAGAAGATGAAACAGAAGCTTGTCTATTCACCTGTTCTTCTCATGAAGATCATTTGATGGTAATGGAGGAAGTTCAAATAAATCAGTTTCATTCTTCCTTGGAATATGGAGGGGAGCAAGATCCTGTGAGGTTCCTTCACTGTATCAAAACAAACAGAGAAACAAAGGAATTAGCAGAGTAAAGGGCTGGTCCGGTTCCATTTGACATATAATGATTACAGAAAATACAACTATAAATTGTTCAAAAATTAGTGTCCCAAAGTATATACCCCGTAGGTAAAACTAAAAGCTATTGGATGTCAGGGTTGCATGTCTAACCTTCATGAATCATGCTAGTAAGTGGAAACTGTGCATTCAGATCTGATTTTCTTGAAGTGATTGACTTGTCAAAAGCTTTTGATACGATTGATCATAAAATATTAATTCATAAATTACAATACTATGGCGTAAGAGGTCAAGCTCTTCATTGGTTTACTAATTATTTACAAGACAGACAACAATATGTATCTTTCCAAAAACATGAATCAACAAAATTAACAATTAAATGTGGAGTACCGCAAGGATCTATATTGGGTCCATTGCTTTTTATTGTTTATATAAATGATATTATTGAAACCTCTTCACTTTTAAATTTCATCATCTTTGCTGATGATACGAGTACTTCTTATTCCCATAAAAACTTTGATACGCTCATAACGCGGTTAAACTGTGAATTAATGAAAATTTCTAGGTGGTTTAAATCTAATAAATTGTCATTAAATCTTAGTAAAACAAATTTCATTCATTTTAAACAGACCAACGTACATGATATAAGAAATTGTAATATTGAGATTGATGGCTTGCCTCTCATTGAAAAACAATCTGTTAAATTTTTAGGAGTCACTATTGACTCTCATCTAAATTTTAATGAGCATATACGTAATATACATACATCAATATCAAGGAATATTGGAATACTGTATAAGTTTAAAAAAAATCTTTCTGAAAGATCTATGATTATATTATACAATTCTCTAATTTTATCACATGTGATATATTGTAATATTGTATGGGGTAATTGTAGTTTAACAAGAATAAATTCCTTATTTTTGCTTCAAAAGAGAGCGATTCGCATGATCACTAACTCACATTATATATCACACACGGAACCTTTATTTCAGCGTTTAAAAACATTAAAAATACAAGATATTCACATTTTTCAGACATGCATTTTTATGTATAAATATTCTCATAATCAACTACCATCCCTATTTCACAATATTTACAGTTTAAACTCAAACATTCACACATACCCCACCCGTTGTTCAACAAATTATCACTTAGAAAATCCTAAAATACTTTTAGCACAAAAATCAGTAAGACATCATGGACCAGATGTTTGGAACTCCTTACCAAATTCAATAAGGCATTGTTCATCTCTCTATTCTTTTAAAGCATCTCTCAAAAAACTCTTATATCGAAGAATCTACATAACTGATTTCAACCTGCAGTAGGCAATTGTCAAATTTTGATCACATTGCAACTCAGTTTTGCAAATTTTGTTTTCTATTTCGTATTCTTAGTTTCCTTTATTGTAAAGGCTATATTTGTTTCCACTCCACTATACCACACAGAGCTACGTGCACTTCCACTATTCATTACAAACATATACAAACAAGCACGCTTGCGTGCACATGCACACTAGGCCTGAGTCATGTCGAGATTTTCATAAACCGGGTCCCGACGGCCTTGCACCGATCGGGACCCGGTGTCCCGAAATCAGCTTGCAGGATTTGTCACTTGCCTCTATAAAAAGCGCATATCATCAGTATGTCCCTTAAAAGTGACCTTTTTTATCAGTATAAATAAATCAACACATGCATACTTCGACACAGATTGGTATATTCTTCCATTTGACATTATTTTCATCCATGATTGGCGATGTTTAGTGCCATTATCGTGCCTCTCAAAGTAAAAAAAACTCGAGCAAAAATATAAAGACAACATTCGAGCCGCCATTTTGATTCATGCAGGTTGAATAAATCGGGTCAAAAAATATGAATGTTAGAATAATAAAACGGCTTTCTAAAAAATTCTTCTTTACAACATACCGATCAAATAATTTGTTAAAGACAAATAAATATTTATCTCTTAATTTAAACATCGCATGCTTTTTTTTAAAAGCTGAAAATTACTTTGTAATCACAAGAAGTTTCGATACGGATAACTGTTGCAAGGCAAGTTAAGACTAGTCTCGGAAAAATGCGCAGTGCTCGTCGTTAGCTGTAAGGCGTGCCAGAACGAACCCAAACAAAGACGTGGTCGTAACGAGAAAAAAATCATTAAAAGCTACGAGAGCACAATTGGAAAGACAACTACTCACGACGAGGAGCACTGCGCATTTTCCGAGACTAGTCTGAACTTGCCTTGCAACAACTATCCGTATCGAAACTTCTTGTGATTACGGTACCAAGTAATTTTCAGCTTTTAAAAGAAGCATGCGGTGTTCAAAATCAAAGAAAAAATACATATTTTGTCTTTTAAAAATTATTCGATCGGTATGTTGTAAAGAAGCGCTTTTTAGAAAGCCGTTTTATTATTCAAACATTAATGTTTCTTTCAACCTGATTTATTAATCCTGCCGAGAGACCCGGCCAGTACAGTAGCTGGCTAGTAGCTGGCAAAAACAACCCCATAGGGCGAACTGCTTTGCAATTTATATCAGCAGTTCGAATTGATTCAGGATGAGCTAGAATATGATTGGTAACAATTAAATACTTAAGTTTTAAGGTGGAATGATTTTAGTGGTGTGCAAAACTGCACTTTCTTACATATTTCTTTATTTTTTTCGGAGCGTCGGTTCTCAAAAAACGAAACCGGGAACCCGACGGCAACGGTCGGGTCCCGGTGTGATCGACCGTACCGACTCAATCCTAATGCACACACACACACGCACGCACGCACACACACACACACACACACAATATATATATATATATATATATCCACTTGCACAACACACTCACAAACTCATACACAAAGATCGTTTGAACACTTTTTCATTTTAAGGTTTACCTTAAGATTTGTTTGTTTTTGTTTTTTTGAGGCCACCATCCTTGTCAAGCTTTGCTTATGTTTGCGGTCTCCTGCACTTTTCCAATAGAAAAGTTCGGATAATACTTTAAATTTATGATTATATGTTATGGAAATATTAAGTTTCGTTATTATATGTACATATATTATGTAAAAAAACATTTTGACATGAAGAAATTATTGTTTGTTTATGTTGTATTATACCTTACATTTATATGTTCTTTGTTATTCAGTTATATTTTATATGGAAAAAATGCAGAAATAAATCAAAATAAAAAAAAAAGAAATCTGCAGCACTAATATTCAATACCTTTTTCAGATAACAGAGACATGGGCACGACTTATAGGACCTAGGCAACATTACAAAAAGCTTAGCAATTGATTGCATTGATCACTATGTGCAATCAATCACAAAATTTGATTGTACGATCAATTGCTAAGCTTTGTTTTACAGGCCCTGGCCTATTATGTTTATCATAAATTTGTCTCTAGTGGACTTGTAGCTTATGATGAATCCTTACCCATTCTCTCCTATTACAGCCTGGATGGCATGTGATTTCATGTAGTTCTTAACAATCCTTTCGGTGGTCTTCTCTGTCCTAGCGGCAGCAAGATTTTTCCTTTGACGTCTTGCAGCCTAATAGTTCAAACAAATCAAAGAATGTCATGTCTTCTATATGTGTGCAGTCGTGATCCAATTAGCATATACACATGTTACCATACATTAAAAATATATTTTTAGCTCAACGTTCCATTTACTTTTAACAAAACTATTTCTTTTAATTTATCATTTATATACCTACTTTATAATTGCATTGCAAATTAAATGTAGAAATAATAATGGCAATTTGGCCTCTTGACTGCTAATATTTAATCTTATTTTTTGACTAAAAAAAAAGCACTTTAATTCAATCACACTCATTTCATCTAATTTATATTAGAACTATCTGAAATTTCTTCATTTGAAGCTAAATCTGTCACCCTTTAAAACTTATTTGTCCAGCTTGCATAGTTATGCACATAAACAAACAAAAAACAAAGCTGGATATCATCTAGTAGACTAAAACCATTAAGACCTTTTCATCCATGCATTAAGTAAGTAAAGCTCTTACCAATGTTTGTTTCTTGAGTTGAGGCGGAGCACCATCAAAGACAAAGATTGGTTTAATACGATAGAAGAGGAGTTTACAGATACGATTGAACAAGACCTGAAGATGGGGATTAGAAAGGCTGCTGCCATGGACACCAAGAACAGCCTGATTCAACCAGATACTCACATCTCACAGGAACAGTATGTCAAGGAAAGATAAACATCAATAATTTTCTTTGGGTCTTCACACCAATATAAGTACGTTCACACAGGACAAAGTGATGAACTAAGTTTAGCTTGTGGTCTTAAACTTAAAATTTTTCTTTGCTTTGTGGATGCATTCGTAGTTTTAAAACTTTAAGTTCATTTGACATTCCTGAAGTTCCCCTGATGTTTTAAAACCATGAGCGATCTTATGTATGGAATCTAGTTACGACTGTTTGTCTGGCTTGTAGCTATCTCAGTGCCATTTAAGCGGGTAGAGAATTTATTATTATGCGCTATATAAAAATTACTTTATTATTATTATATGAGCCCCCATCATTGCAATTAGGCTGTTGATTAAACTTGAAGTTTTTGTGAACTTAAGGTTACAGATGCAGTTAGGTTTAGGGTAAACATTCCGAGGCCAAACCTCTTGATCCTTAACAACATATAATACCGGTACTGAAATATTCAAAATAGAGTAAAACCAATGGTCTGTTATACCAGTTCCTACTTTGCATATTGAACAAATGACTCCAAATATTTACAGATATATTAAACATGGAGAGGTGCCTCTTCGCACATTTATAAAATATCACTGCCAAAGAGAAAGATATGCTTCATGAATAATTTTGCAGTTTTAAAAATAGAACTTCAATAAAACTGTGTAACATGGAATGCACCTTTAGTAAAACAATTATTATGCTTACATAACTTTCATCAGCAACTGATCAGTATCAATTTCTTTGGTTTACAAAGTTGATACAAAAGCCCCTTGTCTGATCATGTTCAGATTTAACAGGCTTATAAAAACAAACCACTCAGGGAAAAAAATTATTCAATTAAGAATTTCGGGGGCTACTTTTCAAGCTTGCTTGCATGAAAATAACACTCTTTAATTTGTTTTGCATTGAACTCTATGCACATTTTGGGGGCTCTTTTATGACTTTCGGGGGCTCTGAGAAAGGATACCAACAGCAATCACTTTGCCCTCTAGAGATTCCAGGTTCACAGGTCGTCCTGTAGACTCTACCAATCTCCACAATCCTTGCACTCCCATGATGGTATCTTAGTAGAGTAGAGCCTTCTTTGGGATGGGTCACTTGAAGCCTCCAGCAGCCATTAATGCAGTCTCTGAGTCGGTAAGGAATTTGGGCCAAGGAGTTGCTTTAGAAAAGATATATATGAAAATAAGAACGTCTTTAAAACCTGTACGATTGCAATTTGAATAAGCACTCACGGGACAAAACCTATGTGGGATTAGATCTATGTGGAAACTTTTCAGCATCCGTCATCAGCATGTTCAACATCTCATTAAATGACAAAACTCTGTTACGTATGTGACACTTCAAACAGCAAAAAAACTTGATCGCCCAATCATCATATAAATGACTGCATAAATTATGAATATGGTGTTGATATTGCATTGTTTAAAGTGCTTTAGGCCCCAAAATCTTCTCAAATGAAATATTCAAACGAAATCTACACTGCAGCATAACCTGATAGTACACACGTTTAAACCAGAATTAACAGTTAGATCTACTGTTAGCTAATAAAACTAATAGTAGGTATGTTACAATGTGTGTGCTTTCGCCAAGAAGGTTTCTGCCATGGGGCTGTTATGCACTATTGGAGACCAATTTGGATAGCCTACGTAAATGTGATCTTTTGATGGGTTGATTAGATTTTTGTTTCATGATTTCTATTGGATGAGAAGAATGACATTGTTATCTTTCATTTCATACTAAACTTTTTATGATTTATGTTTTCGGCGGTTTGTTTTGCTGCACTGTTTCACAAGAGCCGTGTTTAGTGCCATTTTGTACCCTGATCCTACCTACAGGATTTGAAAAAAAGTATCTAGACCGATTGGTTAACATGTGAATTTGCTTTTGGTGAAATTTCAGCAAAATCTAACGATTAGAAATATGTTTTTTTGGATGAGGAATGTGAAAATGTCATGCAAAAATGACGGCCCGATTAGCGTTTTTTGTGTATTTACATACATTTTGGGGTAATTTTATGTCATGAAATAGAATCTTTCGGTCACATTTGAGATCACAACTTTTGGTTTAAAAACAAAGGAAAACAAAGCAATTAAATACATGATTTCCGGGCGTTTAAAATTGGCATAACTTTCTTATTACTGGGGCTATTATGATGAATGAGGCATCAAATAAAAGGTCTTATCAAGCTCTGTCGAATGGCATAAAGCAGGAGCTTGAATTCTGAGATTTAATTTTTTTGTAACATCCCTACTAATAGCAGTACAGAAGCTTGTACTAGTACTATCGTAATTCGTATTCGAACGGCTAGTGCATACATTACTCGTTGAACGGTAACTGTTTGGACTCCCAGCCCGCTCAGGCGGGGTAAGAAGGCAATGGAGTGGTGGTGGTGGTAGTGGGTTCCAGATTAGACGATATCATGATTTAACGTAAAGATTTAGACATGCAAATAATGCAAACAATGAAAATTTGGTGCTACACATTGATTTTACTCAGAAAAAATATTTATATTATCCAAATAAAACGTACAACAGTAAATAAAGAGTTAGCATCTATACCTGTGTTTTCACGTAAGTCAGCTCAGCGGCAAATGGAGCAACAAAACTTAAAAGTCAAGACAATCTACTCTGACTTACTTCGGTAGTACAAAGTACCGGTTCAAGGCGCGCGGCGGCAGGCGAGGATTGCTGAGAATAAGAGATAAAGTACGAGTTTTACGTGCCACGCTTCGATACTTGTACCACAGTATGCTCACACGCTTAGTTTGGGGAGTAACTACTCTTTGCTAATAATACTCTTTGATGTGTACATGCAGGTATGGTATTATGTTGCGATTCGTAGCGGCTGAGCCGCAGAGCCTCCGCCCGCTCAATCGTACCTGACACCGTGCCAAGAATTTATGTTGCACTTCCTTGCGCAATAAAACTCTTATAAAACGATTATAAAACTTAAGTTAGTCCTTTGACATTGTGTCAATTGCATCTTGTAGTTTCTGGCACCCATATTATATTTTGTGTTTTTGTGGGGGGAAAGGTGGGTGAATTTCGTTTGTTTGTTCGTTTATTTGTTTGTTTTTGGTCTAGGCCTATGACAAAATCTTTTCTCTTCAGATTGACTAGGGGGTGTGGATGTATATTACGATCACAAATAACATGAAAACTGTCTTACATTTCCATCAGGAAGGGGCATCAGCTAGACCCCACATCAGAGGCAGTCCCGGGAGGCAGCCGGGCTGCCCCTTTTATCATGGGAAAATGCCTCTTTAACTTTGACAACTGCCCCTAATTGAAAGAAGTGCCCTTTTTCATCTCTGATAGTTGCCCCTTTTATTTCACGTGCCCCTTTCCTTCGACAAGTACCCATTTTCCTTTGCAATAAGTGTCAATTTTCCATTCTCATAAGAGCCCTTTTTAATCTCTAGTAAGTGCCCCTTTTCACTTTTGACAAATGCCCCCATCACCTCTGATAATTGCCACTATTCAAATCTGAGTGGTGCCCCTTTTAATTTGACAAGTGCCCCGTTCCCCTTCTCATAAATACTCCTTTTCATCTCTGATAAGTGCTCCTTTTCCATTCTCATAAGTGCTCCATTTCGCCTCTGATAAATGCCCCTATACAAAATATGATAAGTGCCCCTTTTCCGTCAGGAAATGACCATTTCCTATTCTCAAAAGTGCCCTTTTTCATCTCTAATGAGTGCTCCTTTTTAGGTCCAAGAACTGCCCCATTTTCACCTCTGATGATTACCCTTTTTACTTTGACACGTGCTCCTTTTCTTTTCTAATAAGTGTCTTTATCCCCTTTTAATAAGTGTCCCTTTTCCTTTCATCATTAAACGTGCCCTAATTTAAAGCGACTACGAGCAATTTCACCCAAAGCTCGCTCGCTACACTCACTCGCATGTATCGATGGTATAATTATGTTACTTATTAAAGGTCTTCTCAATCTTCCATGATGAGATTGTGCTTATACCCCCATCATGATTGTTTCCCTCTCTTTATTAAATGTAATTTTTCGCACTGCGACCTCACAAATCTTAAATATTCTCTCGCTCCACTCGCTCGCTCACAAATGAATTTTCAGACCACCACACACAACTGCAAAGTATGATGCTTAAGCAGTATCTTGGACCATGTAAAGAGAAAGACAAACATTGAAATCATCCCCGATAATGTAATCACAATGTAGGGGTATATAAAATGTGAACAAAATTGTATATTCTCGCTTTGATATTTTCCTTTGTAGGCGCCCTTTTTCCAGAAAGCGCCCATTTTTGTTGGTGCCCTCCACTTTGGAAGTCACTCCGCCACCCCTGTCCCACAGAAACACAGGAGTGTCCTTTAACCAAAAGTTGCAACTCTGAATTTTACAAAAAGATAGCTATGGGTTTAAGGAAAAGGGAACATTTACACAGACACATAGATATACTTTGATTAGTATTCCTCCAACCAATCTATCAATTTTTATTTAAAAAATTCTCCCTGTAATAGAATGGCAGATTTGAGAGCGCAGGGGGCTCACAGGTGCCAATCCCCGATTCATCGATCGAACCCTTCATACCTAATCTCCATACATCCATTTGTCTCGCTCTCTCTCTCTCTCTCTTCTTTTGTCAACTTTTCTTTCCTAACCCTCATTTTAACTTTAAGGCATGAAGATTATAATGGTACCCAAAATTGGGGAAGCAAAAGAACAAATGTTTTATGGACGGTTTTAAGACAATTACCCTCTGGACAATCACCCCGGCCAATTACCAGCAGGACGATTACCCCCAAGACAATTACTCCCAGAAAATTATCCCCCGGAATATTACTCCCTAGGACAATTATTATCTCCCCCCCCCCCCCCGAGGACAATCCCCCCCCCCCGAAAAAATTATGCTTTTATTAAAACCGATTTATTTTCAGGGTGGACTCCCCTTTAATGAACAGGGGGGAATTTTTGTTGGGGGGGGGGGGGAGGGGGGAATAATAATTAACAAAGATTTGTGCACTTAATTTGATTACATTACGGTAATGGCCTATTCCAATAAATGTGCATCCCAATGATCCATGAAGAAAGACATCAAAACAAAGCAAACAGAAAACAAAGAGCAGAAAACAAAAATCAAATCATGATTGTGCTCCAAAGCTGGTCTTTATTGAATTTCAAAAAATGTATAGGGAAGGGGGGGGCACCAGCCTAGCTCGATGAATAAAATGCAAATTAACAATGCCGTCGATTAGGGGAGGTCTTGTCATCCTCTTTTCGCCGATTCACTTTTGTATCCACCTCCTTTTTTTTGGGGGGGGGGGTGACATTCGATTTAGGGTCAAGTGCCTCTAGCAACATTTTAATTTTACACAAACATCGATTTGATCGTATATCGTAACAATGAAATAATAAATTCACTTTTCATAACATAACATGCGTATGTAGTAGTATAGTAGTAGTTTTAATTTCAGTTTGTTTAAAAACAAACGTACAATACAAATATATACATAAGTATGAATGAAACGGCTGTATAACCCATATTCAGCTGTGCCAGGCATGACACTACTGGTCTTCCATTACACGAACATGAATAAAATGGTTTGTAAACACACGTTGATTCTTATTGAAATCTAGCATGCATTGTTTATGATAATCACGTATTAATTTAATACGTTTTTTTTTTAAATTGTTTCGTGTCGGTTTGCCCGGTTGGTTTCAAACATTCGAAAATGACGTCACAGATAATCATCTTCAAAACATAATTATGAAGTTATTATGGTTCTTAATGTCGCTCCTTTTCTCTTCTGTCACTGCTTCAAATGTTCCTTCAGCAAACCTTTGATGATCAATTCGTCAATCCATCTCCGCTGCGGTGACGATTAAATCGTAAAAGGGCAGGTTGACGTCAAATAAAGTTCCACGAATCATATCCATACTATCATAAACAAATATCATATAACAAGTTTGTATGTCACTTAATCCAAGATTTTGTACAAATGATACGGGCATCAAAACTGACTGAGTGACGGAGAGACTGATTGGCCTGACGGGGAGGATTGGTGGCAGCAGATGAAAATCAAAGATAGATGAGGAAAGTGAACAGGATAAGAGAAGGATATGATTTGAAGAGAGAGAGAGAGAGAGAGAGAGAGAGAGAGAGAGAAGGGGGCATGTATACATGGATGAGAGATGAAGGGAGATATATGGTGGAGAGAATTAGGGATGGGTGAGATGGACAGAGAGAGAGAGGGGGAAGGAAGAGAGAATGAAAATAGGAGAGAATATACAGGCAGAACGAAAGAAAGATGGGGCTCATATCGATTACGATGCCTGGATCATTGTTAATAAGAAGCAAACAAAGCGTAGAGTAACAGACTCAATCTTTCCAAGTTCATCTACCACTGATCCTCCAATGGTGTCCGTTTCCCGCATGGCGTATCTGAAAATGAAAACGGTAGAATACATGAAAATTATACGCATTTATCGAAACATGCAAAAAACAACTAAATACTTTAGGCCTAAACGTTTTTATTCGATGATATTACAGTCACAAAATGCTTTCAGAACCCGGCATCAAACACGTACTGAAAGTCGATTACTTTGGCTTTCATGTACTCCATAGTTTGTATCCTCCCCCCCCCCCCCCATCTTCATCTACCTTTATGCAGATATTGCATCAACTTTTCTTGAAAGCTCACAAAAAGGTAGATTCTCCAAAAAATACAGGACTTCGATAACAGTTTCATGATCTCATAATGTTACCAATTATTATTCTAACTAAGTGTATTTTTTAATTAGCACCCAAAACCACTGTAACAATATAGTCTTAGAAGGTGAATCAAACCCTTGCAATATGGCTCTTGCAAAAATTGCTCTGAAACGTTTTGAATTGTTTTTGTTTTGTTTTGTTTTGTTTTGGGGGATTGGTTTGGATATCTTTTCCCTGTGTAATATGCGTCGCGTCTGGATTCACGGAGGCGCTAAGAATTATTAGGCATCCACGAATCAAGACGATTGTCAAACATCGATTGTTGTCCTCCTGGCTCACTTTCTGTCGCGAGGAAAGAAGGAGATACACGAAAAAGTAATATATGATACGCCAGTCACACCGACAAGATCGATACCAAATAGACAACAAATTGTTATGTTACCTGAATGGCAAATATTTCGTCGGTTTTTAGTCGGTGTGGAGTCGGTCTGTTGGTGTGACTGAGTTAACATACAGGAAATAATAAAATCGCTGTAGTGTGGTGAAAAAACACAAAACTTGCGCTATGAACATGACGGACAAAGAAAGAGGACACAATATACAGTTCAGTTCCTCAGGTAGACAAAGGGCATCCCTTCACTGCTATTATGTGGTGTCACCTGCATATTCACCTGTTCTAAACATTTTTACATTGTTTTGTTCCTTTATCTACCTGAGGAACTGTATATTTTGTCCTCTTTCTTTGTCCGTCATATTCATAGTAATTGATAATGTGACTGGGCCTGAATAGCCTACCTATCTTTTACAGCTTGCGCACTCGCATGACAGGATGTAACGGTAGGTGGCGTAAACTCGCTCGTTACCCTGGCAACGGAGGAGAACAGCTTTCATGATCGAGATGTGGTCCTGGCAGCTTTGACATCGGTACTTAAACGGGTGACGTAGATGGCTCTTGAAGCTGACCACAGGGTCAGCTGATGAAGCCATCTCACATTGACCAGCACATCGTGACATCAATATGATCTGCAAGGGAAAGAAAAAAAAAAAACGAGTTACATGGTGACAATTAATGACCAAATTGTCTTGATATTGTTTGTCACTTTGATTTGGTGGTGGTGGTTGTTTTACCTGACTGCTAAGAAAGCACAAATGCTTGTAAGTAAGCAACCAGACGGCCGACGGCTTTAGGTCCTCTCCGAGGGAACTGGTAATGAGGATTAATGCCTTACCAAAGGGCAATTGCGCATCGCCTTGGTTTCGAACCCGGATCAGCGGATTACGAGACCACTGCTCTACCAACTGAGCTATCGCGCCTCCTCGGATTCCACACTTCAAAGATTTATACTTCCGATTTGAATAAACATGCAAGGTCTCATAATATATGAAATGAATCAGATGTCGTAGCATTGATCTGTCAGGTTTGGTAAAACTGCGCGTGTTATCCGTCTTGTCTTAGATCACCAAAGAAGATAAATAGTGTGTTTCTTGTCTCTTTAAATCGTTACTGTCATGTCTCTGCTCCCATGACCCTTGTTTCTTGAGAACGTGGCACCTCCCACTGGCTGCGACGGGTATTTCCCCTGGGTGTCGTATAAGCAAGCAATCCATAGAAAATCGAGTTATTCAACTATGTTTCCGGATTTCTAGTGACAAAGTTTTCAATAGATTTGAAAGATTTTTGGTAAATAGGTTTATCTTCATGTATAATTGAAATATTATAGGCATATTCATGTAGTTCTCGTATGACATGAGATGTCTTATAACAGGTGTAACTAGGGGGTGGCATTGATGACATGCGCCCCACATCAAATGACTAACACCCCCCCCCTCCCTAAAAAAAAAACGAAAACGAAAACTACATATAGAAAAAAGAAAAGGGAAGGAAGACTATAAAAGGGCTATTCCATGTTATTACGATTATTGCTGTTATCTAGCAATTATTAATTTTTGTTTTCCCTTATCCAAATTTATTTATGATAGTAATGTACTGGATTCAAATGAAGTTATTGATTACATTAAGAGGTAGGGTCCATCATCTATGATGAAGTTGTAGGAATCCTGTTTCTCTCTCATTACAAATATTATATATGATGCTCGCCGACGAATTGCGATGTCGCTCTCAGACACTTGTTTTGTTTTTGGTACTAATTCTCTTTCATCTCACATCAGCAAATATACAAATTTACCTCTACTGAATGAAATCCGAACACATCATTACGGTCATTCATGAATAACCATATCCATTCAAATAAAAGGACAAGTCACGTGACTGGGGTCACAGAGGTCACTTACTAACAAGACAGACGATAGTTTAGTTCCCGCTAAGAAACAAAATAGAGACCGTCGGCATCTCTTAGCCTGGTACTTCTGCTGACGGTCATTCCATTACCCTAGGCGCACAAACTCGACAGGTGACCACCATCTTTTTTGTTTATACCGACAGTAAGAAAAATGCTCATGAAATTCGTAACTGTAGATTCCCCCAAATAACATCCCTCCCTCGATATATCCAGCAGCGAATAGAATTTGATAAGCGGCGATAGCGACATCCACACGCCGACGAGCCCCCGGGATAATCGGATGGCGATGTCGCTCTCAGACATTTGTTTTGTTTCTGGTACTTCTCCTACATCTCACATCACAAGGTACTAATAATACGCTCATAATTTCGCCTAGGAACAACCAATTTCCGATTGTATTTTCAGCCAGTATAAGGAGATTAGATTTAAATGTGTTGGTTATAATGTAATTTTGTTCTGCGTTCGGGTCAGTCGTGAAGGAATGTCGATTTCTTATTCTTTCAAATAGACTTTAGGAGCCTTTTAAGGTTGGACCGTTGGGATTAAACAGACATTGATTAGTTAATGGAAGAGGCAGGTTGCCATCACAATCGGACACTTGTTTCGCAGAATGAAAACAAATAAATCGGTTGGCCAAGTAAGAAGAAACGAAGATATGATTGTAGGCTATCCAATAAAGTATTCTGAATATTACAATGACGACATAAACTAGACATTGTAATTAAAAGTATAATTTGTTATTGTTGTTGTTGAACTATTTTTTACTGTGATGTTTTAAGAATGCATCACATGTGAATACAATTTTTGTAAAATTTGAAGAAGGAAAACAATTGTTGCTGGATGGCAACATAATTATACTGTCTATTGAAAATAATCAAACACATGCGTATCCTATGATTTATTCACTAAAATCATTATTTTCCCTTTCTCGTTGTAATGATTTATTACAGTCATCGATAGAAGGACATTTTTTTTAACAGGTGTTCATTTATTTTGAAGTAATAAAGGGGTTAAGCTGAATCTCGTCACTCTTCGTCATCTCGTCACCGCGCCGCCGCCTCGATCGCACGCGTCCAGTGAGCGACCAGTGGTTGCAGCTATCTAACAATGCCTGGAAGACATCAACCAGCAGGGGGCGACATTCAATATGACATGTCACAATGACATATCGCAGGGCACTGAGTAGACTTAGAATCTTGTCGCAGATTAGCTTACAGAGAAACACATCTTTAAGTTTTTGAGGTCCTGGGGTACCGTAATACCCCTATCAACTATACAAATCAAATCAAATCAAATTATGTGTAATACTAAAAACCCATTTAAGAATTATCATCAAATGTGCAGGAACATGAGGAAAAACGAAACATGATACATGTTAAAAACAAAACAAATTGAAAAATTATAACAACAATACGAATGGAAATTGAAGAGTATTCTCCACTAACAGAGTAAAAAAATAGTTGATAACAATAGCGTATTCAAAAGGACAAACACGCTGAAATCGGATAACTAATAAGAAAGTGAAACTTTTTTAATGACATGAAAAACTTTGAAAATCACTTGACAAATTAGCAACTCACTTATGAGTCTGTGATGTCATGGCTTCACTATCCATTAACTGGTTTCTTTATATTGATAATTTTAATTTCCAATTTTCCCCTAAAAATCTTATTTCCTCACACCAGCATCCAGGTTATTTTGATAGTAATATGTGTTTGTGTGGATGCACTAATACAGAGTAATTTATTTCAGTAAATCATGAAAAATGGGAATTTTGATAAACTAGGCCTATTTATTAAAAAATCAATGATTATGAATATACAATATTCAGAAAACAGTATCATTCTTCAAAGTTCATAAAAGATTTTGTGAAATGTCATGCACGCAATATGATACAACTCATATAACGTGGGCAAAGGCATGGGGAAATCAAGTTTTGTGGTTAAAAAAACGAAATTAATAGGATAAAAATATATAAAGCAATTGGTAAATAGTGAGGAGATGACGTCACAACCTGATAACCAAATTGGCAATTTGTGTAGTGATTATCTAAGTTGCATAGCTTTCCATAGTTTAACAAAAATCATAACTTCCTTATTAGTTATCCTATTTTACTCAAACCTTGAGATACCACAGTTTGCGGTAACGGAGAAACGTCACAATGCATTTTCTTCCGTCAAGCATTTACACATCACAGTCCGATCTAATGGCAAAAATAAATAAATAAATTCACTGCTCTTAAAGTCATACCCATGCATAAAATAAAATGCATTGAAACCTGTATAAAGACCGCTCAAGGGACATAATTAAAGTGGTCTTTATAGACAGGTTCCTTTTGTGGATTAATTAAACAATGGAGATCCCTCTCCCCCAACTACATGCTCAATACTATATTTCATTTGGGATGACAGAGCCTAGCTATAAGTTCTTCTCTGGATCAAAGATGTGGAAAAGCCTTCCACAATCTATCAGGAGCGCCCAGTCTATGTCAACATTCATGTCACCCTTCCAGCTACGACATCATCTCAAGAATGATACTAATAGAAATTAATCTTATTTTGAAACACTAACTAAGAGCGTTGAATTTGTGAGACATTGTAGACCAACCGCCGTGAGCACCCAGCAAAGGGGGACACCGGCGCTATACAAGAAGTCATCATCATCATCATCATCATTAATGCTTTGAATAAGCAACAATGGTATATCGAACAGGATTTATTATCTGTAATTTTGACTGATGTGAACGAACCCATGTCCTTTCTCTCATATTGATGTGAACCTTCAACTATCAGACTGCACCAAACTGATCTGAACGGACCAGTGCCCCCTTCTCTCTTTTTTTCCCTCTCTCCCTCTCTCTCTTTCTCTCCCTCTCTCTCTATCCCTCTCTCTCTCTCTCTCTCTCTCTCTCCATCTCTCTCTTTCTCCCCCTCTCTCTCTCTCTATCTCTCTCTCTCTCTCTCTCTCTATCTTATTACACGCTTCAGATTTCAGAGTGTATATATGAACGACACAGAGCCCATTCTTCTAATCTTGATGCTAACCTTCAACTTTCCTCCCTTACACGCATCAGACTGCATCTTTAACATCACATCTCATACATACACCTGTTCACAAATATCATCCCAATGATAAATAAGCCATCATTTACGGAGTCATGTTCAATTTGGTTCTCTTCATGTCAGGCAAGATTTGCTCAACCGTAAGAACAGGATAAATTTAGAAAATTGACTAGCTATCAAATCCAATTTTTTGGAGTTTACGCACCCGGTTGGCTTCAATTCTCTTGTTTGTCAATAAATATCACGGGTCAACCATGTAAACTGTGTATTCTTGCAGCAAACATGCTATTCTTTTAGAGGATTTGATTGTTGTGATTTTAAAGTAGCGAAAGGCGAAAAACATTGTTTAATATACAATGCGTATTATGATTGCTGACTACCTCCGGCATTTCAGCTAAACGTCTCAGTTGAGTGTCTCTACAACAAACATTTTCATCACTAAAACTACTCTTGCTCTTCACATTTGAAATAATGATTACACTAATTTGGAATTCAGACTGTATTAGTAATGCGATCGTTAACATGAACCGAAATTGAAATAAAAAGCGAGGAATATAAAGACTTTTGATTTATAAATTTTCGTTTAAATTATGTTGAATGACATTGAATGCGTCATAGTAGAATTCTCAGAAGGATTCGGGAATGGAGTTTGGATTCCATTCTTAAGGCTGTGATTTTGACCGCTAGATGCACTATGTGTGAAGTTTAGTTTCGAAAGGATACAGGAATGACTGGCATTACCAGTTTATTACTTTGACCATTGACATCACATTGATACCGCCAGACGGTTTTTTCTTTGCTTATGTTTTTAAGATGCCTTTTTTCATGAAAAAAGAGAAAACATCAAAAAGAAGAAAGATGTTTGCTTGCACAGTCATGATCACAATTCGTATAAAATGAAAGAGCCGATAGAGCAATGTTTTCTTCTTTTTTCTACACACTACTGAATACTTTAAATACTTTTAAGAAATGCAATGACGTTAATGAAGTTTTCGTTGTCGAAAAGTTTAAATGAAAGCAAAAGTTTCATCTAGCATTCAAGATGTGCCATATCTTAAAAGAAATACAAACAAAATACAATAACATCCTAGTATATTTTCATGAGAAGAAAAGGTAGGAAAAGTATTTCGTCATGTTATGATGAGAGTAATAGATGAATTAAAAGTGTCTCGGAAGGAGAAGCAAGCAGGCGATGAGATGGGGGGGGGGGGGGGGAGGGGGGGGGGGGGTAGGTGTAACCACGAGAGACGAGACGGTAGTCTTTCTTGATTACACCTGTTACGAACTGTAACCATTAGCTCAGTATGATCCTAGCTATACCACAGAGAGACTGATGTTAATACGAGCGGAAGATAGCGGGAGTATTCCTTGAAACACTACTCAATAGCGGAACGGAACTGTGATCACAAACTTGAAGGAATGTTCAGTATGTTAGGGCAAGAAAATAGATAAAGAAAAATAAGCATATAAAACAAACTGAGAATAAACAAGACCTCTCATATTTACTTCAAATGAAATATCTCTCTAGCTTTCGCTTCTATACTTCTAAAGACGAAAACAAAACTAAATGAATAAAATTATAATGATGAAAGAGTTAAATCAGAAATTAAATAATTGAAAATTAATACAATCGCAAAGACTTCTTAACAAAATCAACCTACGGCATTTTCACTATCCCAGTCCATCACCTGCAGACAGTCACGTGTGATCATTGTAATTACGTATTACGTAATCTGAGTATGATATCTACGGGCCAAAAGGGAATTTAAATTACCCTTGATTTAATTTGTCGAATGCAGACTTCTCGAAAGCCTTTGCAATCATGGGCGTGTTGTAAATAATGCTTAAGAAAACTAGCATTGTAACAAAAAACGACCACGAAACAGCAGACGAAATAGAAGAATGATCAAGGCATAAGATGACAAAAACTGTGGTAACATTTTATACACTCCTAAACAATGATTATCTATCAGTGAGTTTCAGTGCTGTGGAGATCATCAGCACAATTTATTTATTTATTCTAGCCGTTTTGAAATTGCGCATTTGTTTCAATATGACGTGGGAAAGTGCATATAGTACTTTAACAGTTGCTTATGAAAACTCAAAGCAACTCATCGCCTACTCTCATAATTATATTTCAATTCATGTCTAGATCTGATTTATTGCTCACCGATAATGTTTCTCTTAGGCGTCATTTTTGCTTGTTTTGTTCTTGCATCCTTTAAATACCTTGACTATCACTTATACTCACGTTCCCCATCAATTTCCAAGATGAATTTTCCAAACATAATATCTTATTAAAGGTAGACGGAAAGGAAGACTAATAACTTGAACATGGCAGACTATTGTTTTAGGGAAGTGTACTCTAATAAATACATCTCTGGATGTATACAAAATGTGACTAGCTGGATTATGAATCTTATTCGTGTTAGACGAATATTTTTAAAAACCGATGAAGCATGCAAAGTTTTTATAAGCAAATAGAGCCTTCTAACCCTTTGTCAAATTTCTTTGAGTTAGCGGAAATAGAGTCAAATCTGAGCTGATTTTATGTCTCTTCAGTAGTGAAATATTAAACAAATGAGAGGTTGGAAGTTATTTACAAACTTCGCCAGGATATACATTGTCCTATGTGAGACTGACACAAAACAAACCAGCGAATAGTTATGGGATCTAAACATAAATTATTATTAATTATGTCTTACATTGTACTACCCTTATATAACTTTTATTACTGTAATATGCTTTGTATTGTATTATTCTATTATTGCAAATTATGTCCTGAAGTATGTTAAACTTTAACTTATGTATTTTACTTTCCTTCTTGAATTACTTGCCCACAATTACAACTTCCACACAACTGCGCCAGGAGTGTCATTTTTGACAGACATGGCGCATTATAAATGTTCACTATTATTATTATACAAAAGAAAGATGTCTCATTCTTCATCCCATCATAATGATTGACATCAACAAATACAATTGGCATCCATTCAGTTTTTGCACAAAACTATGACTTTGACTTCCAACGAGGTGAATCATAATTATATGTGATTATACTATGTCACATTACGTTTGCTTCAAAATGGATGAACAATGGACAACGAAGTGATATTATCAGGTTTCGTAGAAAAGAATGAAAACAAGAACAAAAGGGTAACATTTATTAGGACATTGTTTTAGCCAATGTTTTTATTAATTTATTCTTTTGGCAAAGGACTAGAAAGGTGTTTTGGGTTTCAGATCAGATAAATCAGATAGTATAATGTTTTTTATTGTTCAAAGGTAAAATCGTGATAAAAAAGGTCGAGGGTATGTAATTTCTTAGTACAGATCACAATATTTTGGACAATGATTGATAAAGTTATATATGGAATGTTTTCTTTGTATATTTACAGTTAACAACAAAAATATTCCTATACCCTAATTAATTTTTGTATTTCGTCTTAATTACGTTAAAAATTGATTTTTCCCGATTTATGTTTCTTGAGAATGTGACCTATTTTAAGCATACAAATAAAACTATATAACGCCCTGATGCGAACAGTCCACCTTTCATTCTTGAGTTACGAAAAACACGAAAATATGTCAAATTTATAAGGGGTATGTATTTAGTTGTTAATTGTAGGTGTTGATTATCAACTTCCATGGACTCGGATAGCTTTTGCTTTCCACAAGCCTTTTGGACTCATTCAAAGTTTCAACTACAATTTCTCACAATTTAATCAGTTACTTTAATACAAGACAGTATATAGGCCCATATCCCCGTCAAAACGCTTCATTTAGAAACGGGTATAAGCCCAATATATTTATCCTGCCTATGTCGACCTCAACTGCTAGTTTGATATAATGCAGTCATGCAGTTCATAGTCCTGCTAGAGGCCCTGTATGCACAAATTAAATTGAGAGCAATTGTAGTTGAAACTTCGAGTGACCCCGAAAAGGCTTGGTAACGGTATGAATAATTTAGTTGTTTACTGAACATAATATGTCACTAAGTCTTTGAGGAATTCCTTTTCCATTGCTTCGGGATAGATCTTAAAATTGATAATTAGTCATGCTGAAATATGTGGTATAATGTGTATCAGCCATTCCATCTATGAAGGAATTATGATTCATTTCTTAGCAAACGTCAAATCTGTTTCGGATCTGTTGCTTCCTATATAGTAATGATTTGTCAATCATTTTGTTGACATCTTTGAGTGTACTCTTGTTTCTTTTTCATTAATTCATGCAAAATGCACTGTTTTTCTCACCAATTTATTGTAAAGTAATCCTTAGCCGATTCAGGTCACTGCCCGATGCTGATAAAATGACAAATACAGCGGTATATCCCCCCCCCTCACTTCGGGAGGGACCGCATGCGTGTTCCCAAATTCTCCGGCTCGTAACAAAGAAAAAGATCTACCCGTATTGACTTTACAAGGGGGGGGGGGTGCTTAAAAGGCTCGTATAACAAAAGAAAAGATCTACCCGTATTGACTTTACACACCCGAACTTATGCTGAAAGGGGGGGAGGGGGTGGTGCTGGGAACACGCATAAGCGTACCCTAAATAACACTGAGTGGGGGGGGGGGGGGGGGTATATCAAGGCAAATAGGTTTCCTCCTGAAATGGTGCATGATTGATGATGCAAGATAATCATTCTATTTGGATATCTCAAACTATACCCCCTAATTTTTCATCATACTCCCTTAAATGGTTGTGAGATCATTGGACGATCGGGCTATATACCCCTGGGCTACTACTATCCCGGACAACAACCCCCTCCCGAAACTGTCCCGATCTACCGTGTGTCTCAAAAAAAACGTAACACTTTTGAAATGGTTGCCAAATTGAGCATATATAATTTTATGAAAAAATGTTGATATGTATGGAAAGCTAAAGGACCAACCTTTCATATGATATGAAAAAATTGAAAAAAAAAATCATGCTTCGATGAACAGTGTTCACTTAAGTTAGAGGTATGAAAATGGGCCTGCGCAGGATTTTTCCTTCCAATTTTGGACAGGTAAGTTACTTTTAGCATACAAAATAAGTTTGATATGAGATATTCATGATCGATGGATTAAGAGTTAAAAGGATGTTTTGAATACCAGTCCTTTCTCTCTGTCATTTATCAATCCCCAAACACCACCCCTGCCACACACACACACACACACACACACCAACTTCCACTCCCATCTTATTGTATCATTGATCTGGTAGATGTGAACAGGATGAAGGAAGAATGGGAAAATGTTAAATTGAAATACCGTATTCAAAATCATAATTGACATTATGCAACCCACTCTCCTCCCCCCCACAACCTTTTCCCATCCCATCACCTACCCCTTGCCTTTTCTTTATCAGTTTTCTTCCGTAAGTTTGGTGGATCATCAATCACATTTTATTCAGGTTTTATGAATGACCCAAACATGTAATAGCTAAGTACATCATTCATTATGCATTGAAAATACCAGAATTCGAGGTATTCAAAATATCCTTTTGATTCAAAATATCCTTTTGATCCATCGATCATGAATATCTCATATCGACCTTATTTTGTAAGTTACAAGTAATTTACCTGTCCAAAATTGGAAGGAAAAATCCTGCGCAGGCCCATTTTCATACCTCTAACTTAAGTGAACACTGTCCATCGAAGCATGATTTTTTTTAATTTTTTCATATCATATGAAAGGTTGGTCCTTTAGCTTTCCATACATATAGACATTTTTTCATAAAATTATATATGCTCAATTTGGCAACCATTTCAAAAGTGTTACGTTTTTTTTGAGACACACGGTATACTACATGAGTAACCAATAGAAAACTATCTTAGGACAATCACCCGTTTTAAGTACTCCATTATATAAGAACCTCTAGTGCACCTGGCCCACCCCTTCTCCTAACAATTACCCGGATAACCACTGTCTGATATCCGGATAGTGTGGTATAGTCCAGACATGATCATCTAACATGCCAGCACATGTTGCTGTCCCCCTCCTCAAATCATCTTTAATTTATTCTTACGAAGAGACGAAATGTTCACACATTGCTTTTTAAAAGTTTATCTCCATGTATACGTGTACTTTCCAAACATGTCAATTCGAATTGTACTCGTCAGACAATTTGAATTGTACAAGCGGAAAGACAGCTGGTATAGAGGCGGGTCTATAGGCGACAATAAACATGCTCAAGTCCCCTTTAATTTCCTCCTAGCCTCCATGAGATGCATTGAGTAATACGTCCTCAGATGCCAGACTGTGCATCTGAATTATGTGACTCGATTCAATTTGGTGATTTTACAAAGAGTTTAAAATGTCGCTACAAGTTCACTGTCATGATATAGTACCTCTCCATCTCCCTCTGTCCTGCTTTTCTGCTCAACTCTCCCTTCCCCTTCTCTTCACCGTCCTGTGTCATCAGACTCTCCATTTCCACTCCCCCTTCTCCCCCCCCCCCCCTTTGTCACCTATATGCACTCCCTACTTATATAATCGATCAATGTACCTCATTCTTATCCGTTTCCAAGCATTGAAATATATTCTATTCTGATTTCTGTTCTATTCTATTCTATAGTATTATGTTACATTATTTTATATTCTATTCTTTTCTATGCTATGCTTCGCTATTTTATGCTTGCTATTCGTTTCTTTTTTCTTTTCTTTTATTCTATTTTATTCTATTCGTTTATTTTCTATTCAATTATATTGTGTTTTATTCTTTTTTATTCTATTCTAGTTTATTTATCATGTACTAAACAAAATGTACTTTCAAATGTAAGTATTTTCTTGCTTGCATTTGGAATATCAGCAGCACTATATATTCTATTTTACGACTGTGAGGACAGAAGAGTGTACACTCGACGAAAGATGAGGACGTCAAAAGTACATGTCAATAAAACTTGAAAATCAATAAATGCAGCATTAAGATAATCCTTCTCCGCCCATCTCTCAGCACTTTCCTCATCTCAATAATATCACATCCGCTCCACCACAAAATGAAGACAAATGAAACGAACCTTTTCTCTATCCTTCAAATTTAGACTTTTACGATCTGATATTGTACGGGCAGAACATTGGGTACATGCTCTTTATGAAATTACATAATGGCGTGTATTTTAGCAATTTGCGTAGGAAGATCGTGGTTGGCGTTTTATGAATACAGATATCAAGTGCCGTTTTTGATTGTTGAAGAAGAATAAAACCTTGTACCTAACAATTTGAGTGCTATCACTAGAATACTTTGACATACGACTCTGGTTTTATTCTTTCTCCTTATATAAGCCTCCTTTCTAAAAATAAGTTTAATCTATAGCATCTTTGAATGTTTATAGTTTAAACTTTTACGATTGCGCATTGCTACGTACATTTTGAATATGACAGACTCTTGGAATAGTGATGCCCCTTCTTTGTAAAAGGTTAGCACTTTTGAGATAAAGTGCAAAAGGTTAAAGTACAGTAAGTTCAATGGCAGAACTGATTCAGAACTATTCCCGCGCGAAGAACGAACAAAATAATATTCTTTACAAAAATGATTTTCTGAATATTTGGTGTTTTTGAGGGAATGAAGAATGATGTATTCACGATAGAAATCCTCAAAAGGATGGGACCTTATTAGGTAAAAGAAGATTAATAAGAACAAGGAGAAAGAACATAGAGATGAGACTGATATTGCCGTGTGACGATAAATGATCATTCTAGAGAGGCGGATGAGAAGAAAATGATTTAGGAAGATAAAGAAATCTGCATCACAATGACAAGAGACTCCCGGCAGCCCCCCCCCCCCCCCCACGGCAGCCCCCTCCCCTCATAAAGGGTGAACCGTCCCATTCCTAAATTACTCAGAGTTATGGTTATATAAAAACGGAGTCGGGCTAACTCGGACCAGGGGACAACTCGGCCCAGCTGCAAAAACAGTCATTTTTTGCATGTTTAGGTTTAGGGTTAGGGTTAGTAGGGTTAGGGTTAGGGTTAGGATTAGGGTTAGGGTTAGAGTTAGGGTTAGAGTTAGGTTAAATGACAAAAAATGACCGTTTTTGCAGCTGGGCCGACTTGTCCCCTGGTCCGAGTTAGCCCGGATCCTATAAAACACCTATATAATACACATATTTTCTCGCAGGATACATACATGTTAGAAATTTGATATCTTACCTTTAATGTATCATGGAAACAACAGATCGGAAATTTCTCCTCTCCTCTCACTCCGTGGCATCTATTATGTTATTTAAAATGGGAGTTTGCCCAAATGATCTCAAAATTTAAATACTGATCATTTGTCAGATTTTGCTTTAATTCCAGTGATCTGTTCATTATTGTGATATTTACGCTCATACGAATTTTCTTTAAATGGTCTGTATTCACCTCTATTTTTTATGAGAACTCTGGGAGTAAGGAATTTGAATGGCATGCAAAAGAAAGATATTAGCATGATTTCAGCGCAGGAAATTGCATGAAATTGAAAGGAAATACATCATTCCTTACACCAAGAACTTTTTTTATTTCCCCGAAGTGTCAACAATTCTGTTAGAGTTTATGAGTACAATGATACCGGGATAGAATTTGATTATCATGATTATGGCATAGGTATTCATCATGCGAATGATTCATAATCTATCCATTTTGTAGTCGATCATAAGCAGTGCACAGTGCATGTTGGAATCAGGGGCGTCGCTAAAGGGGTGTGGGGTGTGGGGTGCGACACCCTCCCCCCACACCCACCTGTCAGGATTATTGTCGGTAAAATTGCGCTGCCGTCGGAAAAATGTGAAAAGGGGGAGGGGAAAATAAGAGGGAAAGGGAAAGTAAAGAAACAACAGAAAAGGAACAGAAAGGAAAAAAAGGAAGAGAAGAGAGAAAAAAGAAACAAGAGAACGGAGAATAAAAGAGAGGAGAAGGGGTAATTAAGAGCCTAAGAGAGGAGGGGTGGGAATAATAGAGAGAGAGATAGAGAGAGAGAGGGGGGGGGGGGGGGGTTGTTGGGTGGAGTCGCCTGGTCGATGGAGCAAGAAAGCTACGCATAGATATGCTGCTGTGTCGGATCAGCTGTGTCGGTTTTCTTGCTCGACCCTCGTGTACTTATCAATGCAGAAGTTTGAAGTCGGTGAGATGAATTATGTCGGTCGGCCGGCAAATTTGTTTTCCCTTCCAACTGGAACTTTTTATCAGACAAAGAAACATTTTTGAAAATTCAGACAATGATTAGGAGTCGAGAACGGTACCACGAATAGTCTTCTTTCTCTAAAAAAATTAATGAAACGTCAGAGTTTCCGCGCTTCGCGCCCGAAAGGGGAAATTGAATGCAGACAAGGATTTAGAGTTGAGAACGGTTCAACGAATCGTCTTCTTACTCTAATAATAAAATGAAACGTCAAAGCTTCCACGCTTCGCGCGGTAGAAGGGAAACTGTATTCAGACAAGGATTTTGAGTCGAGAACGGTACAACGACTCGTCTTCTTCCTCTAATAATTTAATAGAATGTCAAAGCTTAGCGACGCTCCTGGTTGGAATGTAAACTTACAATTTAGACTATTTTACTAAATCGAACACCCGGTCGAACACGCAGCCATTTCTCTGGACAGATTTGTATACACTGCAGGCCATTAGATTTTCATACCCTTTATATAACCTATATAGTGTACGAGACAAGAATGGTTGAAAAGTGAGGACTCCTTCAATGAAATTAAGAATATTCAATCATGATCGCGAGTACAGATGTGGGTTCATTGTACCTTGTAATGTCCTTCTAATCTGGTACTTATATTTATCTTTAATTAT